>JAOTAV010032463.1:0-19730 GCA_026546445.1 Cyclargus thomasi
ATATGCATTGTATTTAAAAAACATTTAATAATACTATTATTTCGAGAGAATTTTAAAGTTAAACATAGACTATATTTTTAATGTGTGTGTTTTGTATGGTTAGTAGCCTTAGCCCTAAACCGTGTCTTGTAATAGCGTCGGTCGGTAAGTCCGTAATATACAAAAACATCGTTAGCGGCTTAGCCGAAGCAATCGCGTCTGAATGCGGCTTAATCCTCGTAAGAGGATCTGTGACAACATGGCTCCCAACACGCCGGGGCCACGACACTACGGCGCGTCGCGGTGCGTTGCGGTATCATCGCATTTGAACATCGCGCTACCTAGCACATGATTCAGCTATAGGAAAACACTTTTCTTCTTCTTCTAACTGACACCGTAATAAATAAAAAATATTTATTTGGTGCGATAAGACATCACACAATAATTATAACAACAAAAAAAATTACATAAAGCGATAAAGTTCAAAGGCAATAAAACAATAGGACAATATTCCTAAAACAATAAAAAAATATACAGGAATATATAAACTATTTATAGCAATAAACGGTAGGTAGTGTAATGCCTTGCCGCCAAAAAGGATACCACTCAGGCATTGATCTGTAGCGTGGGTAACACTACAGTACCTGGTATTATGTGGCACCTGCTGTTGTCTTTTGATGGACAGAATTCATCATTCATCAATCATAGAAAATAGTAATAAGTTCATCATCATCTTCAGTAATCTTTCAACGTATAGCCAAATATCCGTGTGTAATATTGTGTATACCTTGTAAAAAATGTTTTATTATTAGGTGCCGTTGTTTTACTGTCACAGACTGATGAGGGGCTACGGAAGATCATGAGCGATGGTTTTGCCGCGGCCGAAGCCTTTTTTTTTTTTTCGTTGGGGAAATGAATTTATGCATCCCCGGCAGTCTGGGGAGGACGACCGGGGTATGTGAGACTCAAGGTGAAATACTCACTAAAACCCCAACGGTGTTCCTGCTTTTTCGCTTCAGACAGGGCCACGGGATACGCGGAATACACAACCGCGACCGTGCCCACGAAATGCCTTTAGAGGCCTAAACTACGACGCGATGCGCGGAACACTTAGCGCATCGCGGCCAAGATGGGGCCTCGGTGCAGTCGAGTCGTGTGCCTAGTTAATCCGCATGAGTTATACTGAGCAGTGAGTGCTGACCACAATTACAGGCCTAAGATTACCAGCCTGTAGCATTCCAAAGCCTACCTTATAATAATATTACTATGAATAAAATATGTATGTTATATCATATAGTGATTGAATCCGTACATTATTATTATGTAGCAGATGACATCTCCAACTTGTAATCCATAATAGTGATAGAATGTACAAAATTAAATTGTACAAGATGTAGTTGTTTATGCTTATAATCCTTTTTTGCAGTAAGATTTTTAGAGAGTTTTATTGCAAAATATATGATTTTAAAACAAAAATGAATGTTATTTGAATGACCCTAACTTTCAGATTATTGATACAAATATGTATATTTCTTTAATTACAGAGATCAGTGGACAACTACAGAAGTGAACATGGCTAGAGTGTATAACTGGGATGTGAAGAGACGTCAAGCTGCTAAAGCCTCTAGTTAATAACTCAATAATGCCCTGTATTTATAGCAACATTTAAAATTTTAATTGTTAGCAAATGTATTTTATATATGCATAAACCTACTATATTTCTGAAATCTATCGTAAAAACTGTTGCTTTTGTCTAAAATTATAACAATTGTCTTTACATTTTAGTATCATTTAAAGTTTGAGCTTTAATACAATTAAATTGTAATTAGGTACCAAACAGTTTTATTGCTAAAGAAGAATGATTACTCATTTATTTATTTAGATCTCACTACATTTTTTAACATACCAATTATGTAATATTTCAGTAATCTTACTGAAAGATGCTTTTATTTAGGCTTTCCTTAATGACTAACAATAAAAAATATTTGCATTTATTTAAAATGAATTTTTTATTTCGTTGTACCAATAGGGCTGTTGCGATTGTAACCACAATTGTAGTAGCTGTACTAGTGCTGTTAAATTGTATATTCGCGGATAGTGGATACGGATCCGGATGTTTCGTTTCAAGATCCACGGATACGGAGACGGATCTTCATTTCCTTAATAAACACAACTTATTTAATACCTTCGAGTATGTACTTACACCATCAACAATACAACTTTTAAAAAGCGATTGTTGCGACGGGTGTTGATGGTATAAGCGCTGAAACCCTGAGAAAACTATCTTCTACTATAACACCAGTTCTTACTGACCAAATAAATAGCTGTTTTGATAGAGGAGTCTTCCCCAATGCACTTAAAAGAGCCGTAGTTCATCCTATCTACAAGTCGGGTGACAGAGGCAGCGTTAACATCTAAAAACCAATTACGATTCTAGCCTCATTATTAAAATTATTTTTCCACTCGTCTCGTAAATTCTAGGCTAGTAAAATATCTAGAAAAAATAACCACTCAATCAATCATGATCTAGTAGATCTAGATCTATATTATAACTTTATAGCTTACAAATTAGACAAAAAAACAAAAGCGTGACTATTTTTCTGAACCTCGCAATTTAATACTGTTTCTGTCCCCTGCCTTGTAGAAAAACTTACGGTATTAGAGAAACTCAACTGGCACTCCTAACAGACTATCTAGGGAAAACTAAACCTGTGAAAATTGGTGACAACATTAACGAGGAACTTCCAACCACTTTCGGGGTACCACAGGGTAGCATTTTAGGCCCCACGCTTTTTCTTTGCTATATTAACTAGCTTTATGTACTCAACCTTAAAAACGGCCGTATCTCCAAACGACACGGCTTTTACCTTCTATGGCAACTCATTGGACGAATTTTTTAGATTTACTCAAAAAGGATTTAACAATGCTTGCCATTGGTTAACTTTTCACTTCCTTACATTAAACGAAGCCAAACAAATTACATTTTATTTTCTATTACTAACTCTACTAAATAAGCTTTATCGCGCACTGACGCTGATGAAGCAAGAAAAAAAGATCCGTATCCGCAGATCTAAATTTTTAAGGATCTGGAATGCCAGATCGTTAAAATTGACGCCAATTAAGATAGCTTATTTGGTACCTCTTATTTACGTACTATGGCATAGTAACTTACGACCATAAATATTTCCAATGCAAAAAAAAATTTGCCACGGATTCGCTATGTTACACTCAATTCTTTTAACTTTCTTCTAATTCTTGCCAAAATTAATGCCAAAAATCATCTTGATTTTATGCCAAAAATCAAGTCGACTAGTTAGAATATGAAGGACAAAATATAAACACGTTTTCCTTACTCATAATGTCAAGTATCTATTTACTTATATATGTCTATTTATCTACGCAGTATTTAATAAAACAAAGCGCCCTGGCCAAATGAGTTTGTTCGTACAAATCACATTCATCAGATCAATTTAAAATTCAAATTCTTTATTAAACACACTATAATATACAATAGTATAAATAATGCAGGGTATATCGCGTCATCTAATCCCATGCTAAGTTGAACTTGTGCTATGGCAATCAGACAACAGATAACCTAATAATTTTACCATTACCGAATTAATCAAGTAAAAAGATTCGTTAAGGATACGAATTACGGATACGAATTATAATTTTCCTTCGGATATCCGCGGATACGGATACGGATCTGGAACGTCACTAGTTTTAACATCGCGTCATAAACAATCATTATAATGAACCTAATACAATAACAATCAAAACACAAAAAACATGTCCAACATCTAAAGTGTAGTTCCAAAAATTTTCGTGGGACTTCTTTTATGAAATGGACTCTAGATAATATAAATCTACGGATTACTATTTTTTTTAGAGTTGACATGTTTGACAGTTATCATATTGCCAAGTTGCCAGTTGCCACTATATAGTTGACAGATTATTGACACGTAGAACCAATAATATTGAGTTGTTTCTCTGTGGTTATTTTTGTTGTAATTTTATGAATACAGTGGAATTATTTCTATAATAATAAAATAAAAATAAACAGGTAATTCATTAAGAGGCTTAGGTATTGGTTTTTATGCAATCTTCTGTACTTTCTCGTAAGTTAAAATCAACATAGGTGTTGAAACTTTACGCCTGTATTTTTACAATATACACTGGACCTCGTCCCGTTTATCCTGTATTCTGTTTAGTTATTTATTTTAACAACATTTTGTACGTTAATTAACAGTTCTTTACTGAGTTAATTTTTAAAGAAATGGCGCCTTCCACCGATTGGGATGAAATTAAAAGATTGGCAGCCGATTTCCAAAAGGCTCAATTGAGTTCAACTTCTCAAAGGTAAATTACAATCGTATCGTATTATATATAATTTACTCAAATGCTTATTGAATTACTTAATAACCAATTAGCCCCTGGAACCTTTTGTAAAATTTACTTAAACACTATTTTCAGGCTTTCTGAAAGAAACTGTATAGAAATAGTATCCAAACTAATAGAGCTGAAATTAATAGATGTAATTTTTACAAACGATGGAAAAGAATACTTAACATCACAGCAGTTGATCAGAGAGATTAAAGATGAGATTTATGTTCGAGGAGGAAGAATCAACACAGTAGAACTAGCTAAGGAACTAAATGTTGACCTAAATCAAATCAACCTAAATGTTGCTGACATTGTGAAAGGCAAGGAAATTCAACTGGTTTCTGGATCACTGATCACAAATTACTATTTAGAAAAAATTGCTAGGGAGATAAATGAAAAGTTACAGCTGCAGGGCCAGATTTCAGTTGGTGATCTTACATTACAGTATGATCTGCCAGCTGAGTTACTTTTACACAATGTTCTGGAGAAGTATTTGGGCAAATTAATTATTGGAAGGCAAGATCCATCTGATAACAGAATATTTTACACTGAAGAGTATCTTATGAGAACTAAAGCTAAAATAAGAGGTGCCTTAATGGGCCTACTGAAGCCCACTCCTGTTAACTTCATAATCAGCCATTGTAATTTAGCAGAGAGGCTCTTTATGTATCTATTTGATCAGATTAATGCTCCAGGTGTACTCACTGGTCGCCAATCTGGGGCTCTTTATGTTCCTTCGTGTTATACAAAGTCGCAAAATGAGTGGGTCATTAACTTCTACAAGCAAAACAATTATTTGGAATATGATGCTCTGACTCGCTTAGGCATATCTGATCCTAAAGGTTACATAAAAAGGACACTGTCAAATGAAGATAACACATATTTGAGCAGCTGTGTCATTGGAGCTCATATTAAACAGCAGTTGGAGACAGCATTAGAAGAATGCATAGCCTCTAAGAGCTATTTAGACGTTGTTTCACTGCTTCCATCCGTTTTGTCAGATGAAGATATTGAAAATGTCCTAGAATCAATGTTAAAGAGTAATTCAAAATCAACTATGCTATTTGACAATACAGGTAATGTACTAAAAATGTTAAGTAGAGTTTAATTTCTTAGACACTAAAAATAATGTTACCATAACTTGAATTTTTGTTGTTTCAAGTATTCAGCAACCATTTTATTGATAATCTAAAGAAGTCTTGCCTACCTATGACACAAAAGAATGTTGATGCTGTTGTAAAATCTGGCAAATACCAGCAGTTTTATCTTGAAAAACAGATGAGCAAATCAGATATGCAAAAAGATTCACATGTAGATCATAAAGCTGAAAGGCGTGAGGAAAGACGAAGAAAAGCCAGCTCGGGTAAAGGCGGTGGGGGTACCCAAGGTCGTGAGACAAAAACTAAAGCAGTTAAAAAGCATCCTAGGTCCAAACAGGTAGCTCAAGACTCAGACTCAGATGAATCATCAAATGTTGTAAAGAAGAGTGAAGCCAATTTAGAAATTATCTCTGTCCAAGATGTGGAGAAAGTTATCAAAGAAGCCTTAGATAATGAAGGACTAGATGATCTTACTACTCAAATAGCTGAATATATTCAAGGGTAATTTAGTTTTGTGTTTTTTACACACAGTTTACAATAATTTTTTTTAATAAATAAAATATATAATTTTTAGGCAGCTAAACCAAGAAGCTCTTAATATGGCCAAGGAAATGGCTGAAAAACTACTTCAAGATGCCAACCAAAACAGAAAGCAAACTCACTCCTCTGCCCAAGATCGCATCAATGTCCTTGTTAATGACATAAAGTTGTATGAGAAGGGATTGAAATTGTTCCCCAGTGAACAGCACCCAGGTTTTATTAAGTATTTATTGAAAACTCTGGGTGGAGACATACTATCGGAATTCTGTAAGTATGCAGCAAATCAATGCAATCTTCCCATACAGACAGACACCATTACAATTGAGCAGAGGAATAAGATATTAAATGATGTTTCTGATGAATATATGAAACCGCTAAAATCGCTCAATGCAACATTGTCTGAACAAACTATGGAACAATTTTATCAGGCAGTTGACACATGCTTAGCCGAATGTGGAATGATTTTGAAGAAAGTAGACAAGAAGAAAGACAAGTAAGTCTAATTAATATGTCCAAAGTGTGATTGACATTCAATAATATTTCCTTATTAAAATTTGTTTCATTCTTATAAAGACATTAATGACTTGTTGCACAACAGTGTGAAAAATACCTTTATTATTTTAAAAATACCTTTGTTATTTCCAGACTCCTCATTCAAAATCATAGGGAGAAGCTCATTTCTGAGTTAGAACACTGTAATGATCCAGCATTGGCGCTCCATTTTGTAGTTCTGGCACTGTTTACTCTGCTTAATCAGAATATGTTGCATGCCTCTGGCCGACAAGTACCTGCAATTATAGTTCAACTGAAATCCCAGTTAAAAGATGAAGACTTCCAAAAACTTCAGAAGTTTCATGGTAAAAAATTTGCTTATTTATCACTCTTTATATAATACTAGCAATCCCTTGCACATGGGGTAACTAGATGAAAAAATCAAAAGTTAGGAGAATAGGCCTGATTTCCATACAAAAATCCAAAAATTTTTAAAAGATCATTTTTTTAAGAAACCAATTGATAGACACATTATTTTTGTTTTCACAACCTCAAATCTTTAAAATGGACTGCATTTTATTTTCAATCTAAAAAGCCAGAGATATGCCAAGTCCGGCTGCAATACTAAATTATGCATATTTTGTTTAAAATTTGGTAAAGCCATTAAGGCTATGAAAGGTAACTAACATTGTGACACGAGAATTTTATGTGTAAGATACATAATATTATCATTTATATGCTCCTATGGTTAGCTCTAAGATTTTTAACAAGACATTAGCTAGAAATTAGAAACTTTAGCCTACAACTTTTTTTCATATATATAAAAAATTACATATATTTTTTTAAATTTCCAGAACTAGTTACAAAATATTTGATAGCCAAGGATGAAGACAAAGAAGAAATTGAAGAAAAGCTTAAAGAAGATCTACCTGAAATAAAAAATCTTGTCCAAGAAGTGAAAAAGTACAAATAACTACAACTCATTGACTATAAATGACAAATTTATTGCAACATGAATGAACTATATTATTATTTTTAAATAAAATATATTTATTGTTAACTTATTTGCATTATTTATCTATATTATTTTTAAATGACGACGACGAATGATAATTTATTATGTTTGATATTTTAATAAAATACAAAATTCAGCTTCTAGCCCAAAATAATGTTTGTAACACCAATGTTTCCTCAACTGGTTTCGAGGAAAGATTGGGATACCTCTTATAATTTCCAAGTCTTGGCAAACAAGGTCGAAATATAGTAAAATAATATTTATGGGCGTTTCACACCACCACAGTCTGGCCCCATTCTAAGTACTTGAAGGACTTGTGTTACTGGTACCAGACAACGGATATAATATAGTTATTTTTGACGACCTCTGTGGCTCAGTTGGTAAGCGCGTTGGTAGCTTAAGCCGCAGTCACGGGTTCGAATCCCGCCAACAGAACAAAAAAGTTTTTCATTGTTTCTGGGTCTTGGATCTGTACTAAATATGTGTATCATATTATAAAAATCTTAAATATGTATCTAGTATAAAACTATTAAATATAATTCCATTGTCTGGTACCTGTAATACAAGTCCCTCGAGTACTTAACACGGGGTCAGACTGACGTGGTGTGAAGCGTCCATGCATATTATTATTAATTGTTATTGCTTTTCTACTACTTATGTTGTAAATGCGAAAGTGGGTTTATTTGTTCCATGATTTGTTCTTAGTTCACACCAAAAAAAGCAGCTAATCTGATTATTTGCATGGAGTTAAAAGAAGTAACACACGGCTACTTTTGCTTCCATGCATGCTCGAAATCATAATTTTTCTATGCTATGTATAAAATACTTCGATTGGCCCCCAGATTAAGGATTAGTTTAGTTAAAGGATTGGCCTTGTGAGTTGTGCTCACAGACTACTTAGGGATACTATCATATGTTGTGCTTTGTGTCTTATGTGTTCCTTTTGTAAGTAGCTATTAGCCTGAAATACTTATAAAAAAACAACTGCCATTTTTCTCACTTGTCATTTTCTGTCAATGTCAAATTGTCAAGTCACATTTCACGTTTGTGCCTTGATTTAAATTTTTTTATAATTTACAATGAAACTCGTCTGCCTAGCTCTTTGAACTTTCAGAAAATATTCATTCGCGTTAATAGATTCACGCTCGCGCGCCGCTCAGTTCTGTAGTATTCTAACCTACTCGTTGTGTTATTACTTTTGTCACTTCACGAAAGTTATTAATTTCACGAAAACATCGCTTATTCTGAATGAAATATGTACTAAATCCTATTAAAAAGACCAATAAAGAAGTACATACACTACCGGCTTCGTTTTTAAATGTATAAAAGTAGTGAAGATGCAATAAGTGATGTGATTTCATAATTTTTGCCGAGGCATGTGATTTGGGACCCACAACATTTTTTAACAAAAAAAAAACCCAGAAAAAGTACAAAAATGAGGGAAACAATACCAATGGAAGATAGTGATTTGCTGGAAGCTAATAGGACAAGCAATGGAGTAAAACCTGAGATGAATGGCAAGGCAACCAGCAATTATTCACATGAGCCTCCGGATGGTGGAATCAGAGCTTATTCCATAATCATCGGCTCGTTTTTGACGAACGGCCTATTGTTTGGAGTGATCAACTCATACAGTGTTATAGGTGATGAGCTTTCCAAGAGACTGCAATATCAGAATGTGACCAACTATGACACCAGATCAGGTAACTACAGTTTAAATATTTATTATATTAATTTTATATAAAATTAATAAATATAAATCATTGGCTAAGAAATTTTAATTGAAAGTTTGGTAACAAATAAAATTATATATAGTTATTTGTATTTGATATGCTATGATTATTTATTTATTATTATTTCTTTTTTATAATCTTATTTAACTTTTATATATTTACTGTTTTATACTATGATTTATATTCCATGTGCAGAAAGGATATGTATGAAATTTATGTTGGAATGTTTTATATTATAATTATATAAAGAAGCCATATAATGATACATACGATATGCAAAAAACTTAAGTTTGAAAAAATATAATCAATAGAGACAATAGTACCTAAAATTATTTGTGTTAGATAAAGTGTGACCTATTGATAAACCTTTTTATACTATTCATTCAAAATTTATGCATTAAAGTAATTTTATTACCTTTCAATATGAATAAGGAAACAGGTTTATTTGATATTTCATTCACATTTTATTTTCTATCATGAAATAAATCAGTTGCCTCCTAATGAGCCATTAAGCGTAGCCCCATTTGAATTCCAACTTCAAAGATTGATTATTTAATTGCCCAATATTTTCTCCATAACTTTCTATAATATTTTATCTTTTATCTATCTTAATAGACTCACAAGTTCAGCTCTAATAAGGGATGAACAACTATTGCATGATTACCTATTTTGTTTCATTTTTTTCTTTTCTTTTATAAAATGAAGCATGTAACTAATTAACATTGTATTACTTGAACTTGTAAAACTTCTGTATGCTACAATTTTTAAAGTTCTATCAGTCTTTGTACATCTTTAAAAGGAAGAAGAAACAATGACTTTTAAACAGTTTTGTCAAAAAAATAATGATTAATCTATATCTACAGTTACATATAATAAAACAGTAAATGTGGGGGGCTTAAGAACAATAATAGAACACAAATTGACAAAAAAAAGTTGTCTGTTTATCTGTTTCTACATGCTTATCTCTGGAACTACTAAACATATTCAAATAAATCTTTTTTATATAATAGCTATTAAGATTAGACAACACATAGGATACTTTTTATTCCGGGAAAATGTACTGTTCCCATGATATACAAATTTTCCTCCATCAACTAGTCCTTAATACATTAATCTAATTGTGATTGTTTAGTTATCTTATATAACTCAGTGACTTCATTAAGGTTATCACTTATAAATTAACCTCACCTAACCTAGTTTTCAATGTAAATAATGAGTGTAAGCAACTATGTTAATTGCATCATACTTTGTTGTTTTTGTTGAATTTAGCTAAGTCAGCCAAATGGTGTGTTTTATGAATTGAAGTGTAATTGAATACAACTATATAGAATTATTTAACTGAAGCTTAAATAGCTGTTTTAAACTGGGTATAAATTCTTTATTCAGTTCATTGACACTTGACAGTAATATCACAACACTTCCTGATATTCTCCTTGCCGTGTTAAAATTAATAGGACCCCATCATAATTTTGTAGCTTATTTTTTCATGGACTTACACAAATACTTTAACAGCTCTTTTGTAAAAATCGAATCAGCTTAAATGTTGCATAAATTCGACTGAGAAGGCAAAGCCGAGAGCCAACTAGCTAAGTACATTCGTAAATCATTACCCTAACTGTTAAGTTTTTTTAAGTCCATACAATATAGCTTCCCAGACGATCTTGAGATGTTCGCGCGAATTTTCGGAAGGCGTGTTTACATCCGTGTCTTCAAAATTAGATACGCTCATCCGAGAAAAGCTCGAAGTGTGCGACTTAATACTGCATTCATGCATTGCATTATTTTTTGCTCTTTACTAGTACGGAACACTTCGTGCGTGGGTCCAACTCGCACTTGGCTTGTTTTTATTTAATTAAAAACCATGCAACGAGATTTCTTTTAGAATAGCGGTATGACCATAAAAATAGATTTGCCTTTAAGCAAACACTTTTCAGAAAAACCTCGACAAATCCGAGTGAATCCGGACGGGTAGCAGCCCTACATATTATGTTACATATAAATCCGGATACAATCGGAGACGCTTGCGAAAAGTTATTGAATGAACCATGACAATGTTGGCTTTAAATTCCCCACAATATCTATTCTGAGAATCGTTTAAACAGATGATCCTTGAAATAGTTAATTGATTAAAGATCCTAAAGTGGTTTTGTTAAATAGTCATCTTTTTACCCAACTACAGCGAAGTCAAAGGAAGGGTACTGTTTTTTCGTTTTGTATACATGTCCTCGTTGCGGGTAAACTACTGGTTTGATATGAACAGATATTTTGTCCATAAAGTAATGACGCCCGAGGAGACATGTTTTTCCGAAATATTTAATTTTTTTAATTGAATTTTACGAAATACTTGTATAATGCTTGTATCGTATTTATCAATCCGCGATGCTATTTTAGCGTGTCTTTCATTAAAAGATAAGAAATTTTATGTTGCCACTTGCCAACCGTTGCTATTTCCTTACTGCGCACCTCTGTTGCACATCATTTTGTACAACACATGATGTAGTATACAATTTACAATACGCAGCAAAGATTAAACTACATAATGAAGTCATCAAACCTGGAATGTAGGATTCGTACTGCTACTTCGTAGGTATAATCTTAAATATCCTTTTATCTTAAAGCTCAGCTCTCGAAGTACATTCAAGTAAAACAGATTTATTCTATAATTTTAATCTTTCGGATCTTTTATACTTTTAAATATTACGAAATAAATAGAATTATAAGTATAAGAACATAATATCGTCCGCCCACGTGCACATTTAGGTCAGAGTTGTAAAATTTAAACCGAGGGTGTTGTGAGGATACTCACTTTTCGGAGTTTTAACTATAGTATTAACGATGACCCGATTTAGCTCGTCTATTTTCTACCGTAGCTAAACGTTAGATGGTAAATATTAGCAATTGGTTTGTGGTAGCAGGGCCTTTAACGAAGATTTTTTTATTTTTCACCATTGCAAACTTGGTCATTAACTCCTGAGGGATAGCCTAAGGTTCTCTTCGTTGGGCTTAATACGTTTTTAATAGCAAAACGGCTAGGCCTTTCAGAGCAAATTTTTAATTTTAGATTTTCGTAAAGTTAATATAATGTAGGAAAGCGTTACCACGCAGGTGGTACCTATAATAACTACCTATAGTTTATTTCTATTCGCATTTAAATGTGTAATGCACGCCTGATTTAAATGAGTCGGCTTTGTTTACATTCTGATATTGTACACCTATTTTACTGCACAGTTTACATAAAGGGACTATTACACATTTCTGAGGACCCCCCTTCGCTATTTTGACGTCACGAAATGTTCAATTTTACACCTATAAATTGAAACCATATCAATATTTCAAATTTTGAGATTGAATTTCAAAATGTTTAATGTGATGTCACAAAACTGAGGACCCCCCACCACTTCGTCACACCATGTCACACTTCGACGACGATTAGGCCCGTAACACGTCCACAGAAAACGTGCTATGTGAACGGTCCTTCTAATTTAAAACATAGTACACGCTCGACAGACTCTCAGCGTAAATGGAGTGTTCGATTGTCAATTCAGCTTTATCTGACGAGCTGGCGCCAGTCATTTGAGCACGTGCTCAAAGTTATAGACGTTATCAATCTATGCTATTGTATCAATTTCATTACAATATGGTTTTGAGTCTGATGCGCAATCATTGCAATGACTTTGACCGTCACTTGTTACGGGGAATTCAATTTCAATGTAACACCAGTTGAACATAATCGATTAGATTATGGTAGCTCAGATGGCTTACCAAGTGCTCTTTCCACAGTATAACTTTGATATTGAGTACATACTATTGAATTTTGCAGATCTCTGTAAGAATTTTGCTGTTTAAAGAGCTCATGGTATTTGATTGTTTGAATCGCCGACGCTGTAGATCCTTAAAAATTTCAGATCATGCAAATGTCAACAAGAATTTAAAATTCTCCTTATTTCAATGGTCCATCGTTGAATAAATAATATAAAGAAATTAAATTGACCGACAGCATTAGAAACAAATAATCTTGTGGGTCCTAGTCACATAGGTCTCTTTTATTCTCTTTTTCTTTCTCTTTTATTCTTATAATTCCCTAAAACGTGTGAAAGTTTAATTCCTTCGAGCAATGCTTTTTTCATACCCTTTTAGTCACGTATATCTTTCTTTTTATGTAAATATCGTCACTTATTCAACGAAATAATAGATGGTACGCTATTTAGAATTTGTGCTAACTGAACTTATAAAGTAAATTTTTATAAAAATGTATCATGTTCTTATTTTAGCCACCGCATGAAATTTTAACAGTTAAATTTCAAATTTTCATCAGCGTTTGATAAAATATTAATCATGCATTTGCCAGAGTTCAATTTCCCGGTACTAGAGGCGTAACCAACAGACGATATAATTTGTGGAGTCCCTGTCAACTATAGTTTTAAGGATGTTAATTGGTTCTTCATACGAATTAATGTGTTCTGTTTGTTTCAGCCCTCGTTGGATCCTTGACTATGGGTACGACATTCTTGCTGTCGCCGCTTTCTGGAGTTCTAACCGCGATCATAGGCCTCAGAATGACGGCGGTTCTGGGAGGCAGTATGGCGGCCGCGAGCTTATTAATTTCATCATTTGTAGTCGATTATGTCGATGCTCTGTGCTTGACCTACGGCGTCCTCTACGGCCTGGGCGCCTCACTCGCCTACACGCCCTCCTTGGCCATCCTGGGCCACTATTTCAAACGGCACTTAGGTCTCGTGAACGGCGTCGTCACCATAGGTAGCTCCGTCTTCACCGTCATCATCCCTCCTCTGATGGATTTCGCGGTGAGAAACTACGGCCTAGAAGGTCTGTTCAGGGTGCTCGCTGTTATAACGTTCGGTATCGCTCTCTGCGGCCTCTTATATAAACCTATCGCGGTGGTCGTCATCGACAAGTCCACGGACACGAAAGACTTGAAGTCTCTCGTGAAGAAAGTTTTCGATATTCACATCTGGAAGGTCAGAAAATACAGATTCTGGGCCCTGTCGATGCCCGTCGCGCTATTCGGCTACTTCGTACCGTACGTCAAGTTGAAAAAGTTCATGAATCTGAACTTCCCCGGTCAGAACGACAACATAGCGATCCAGTGTATCGGCGCCGCGTCGGGCGTGGGCAGGCTCGTGTTCGGTTTCCTGGGAGACCGGAACGGCATTGACAAAGTGATGTTGCAGCAGATATCCTTCTATTGCATCGGTTGCTTCACTATCCTGCTGCCGTTCGTTAGCAACTTCGCTCTTCTGATCGTTATCAGTTTGTGTATGGGGTTGTTCGACGGTGCCTTTATATCCCTTATCGGCCCGATCGCTATCCAGTTCTGTGGTAGCGCTTACGCCGCTCAGGCGATTGGCGGCATGCTCGGTTTGGCTGCTGTCCCGTTGTCAATAGGTCCCCCGATCGCAGCTCAAATTTTCACCATGACACAGAATTTCACTATACCTTTCGTCCTTGCGGGTATCTCGCCTATAGTCGGCGCTAGCTTGATGTTCGCTATTAGGTTCCAGAAGGAACGGTAGAAAGAAGCCTATAAAAACAACATTATAACAGGTAGTGTATTTTTTATATAAAAACAAATTGTATTTCATGCAAACTTAAAAACAAACTTACACCATCTTGAACCATAAATTGATAATTTTACAAAAGTAACTGCTAAATAAACTAATTCAGATTCTATTTTGAATAGATTCAGTAGTATTAATTAAAGATAAAAATACTCATCAAGTCTTTTTTTTTCTTTTCAGGAACTCGAATAACAATAAATGACAATATCCAGAAGTGAAAGAAGTAACAGGAAATATAACCAAAGTGGCCGCCTCAAGTAACAAATTTAAGTACATCGTAGAATCTCCTATTATTATTTACGTTATTTTGATATTCTGTTTTATCAGGTATCACATTATCTATATCTTATAATATAAAAGTTATCAGTGGCAGGAATATGATCTTATCTTTGAGTGATTTCGGCTGAAATCTTAATCGATCAAACTCCAGTCAAAATTTGACCCAGATGAAATCAATGTAGCTTTTATATATTCTTGACATGACACAAAATACATTTTATCTTTTTACCGTACGTCATACTGTTATGTTAATTTGTATATTATGTATTTGTTATCGGCGCTCCAGTATTGTGTATCGTCTGCATATAGCGTATGTAGATATGACTATGTGGTGCACTAGGTACATAATAAACAATATATCGAGGTTAAACTTATCAAACATTATTCTTGCAATGTATAATATAGTAATTATTTTCTTCTAATTATAAGTTTACCATAAAATATTCACGGACGTAGCCATATTTTGATTCGGAGGGTATTTAATATCATTATTTAAAGATTTAATGCTTTTTAAAATATTTAAAATATTTTAAAATATCCCTCCAATCTCTTGCTTCGCCACGAATACAGAAAAATAATTTTTTGAAAATCAAATACAAAACTCAGTTTAAGTTGGATAAGCTACTGTATGTTAAGACAAATAAACATTTACTTCTTATAATAATAGCGCCATAAAGTACAATAAGTATAATACTTCGCCATGGAATAAAAGTGGGTCGATCCGGGCCCTGGAATGCTAGTATACGGAATCAAAATATCTAAATATGAAAAATTGGAACAATCATGAGTAATAGGAATAGAAATTGGAAATATTCTGGAATGCAGAGTGCTTCGAGTATCTATTCCTATGAATCTAGAATTAATCCAGCGATACCATTACGGGAGTGGAATAGGTAAACCGGCCATAATCCAATATTTTCACAAAGTTTTTCCGCCTCAATTGAAAGTAAACACGTACCGGCAGTTTAATATAATTATAGTTTTGTACTCATCCAAGTTCCTAAGTTGTTTAAAACAATTCATTTGTAAATATTCTACTAACGTCATTTAGATAGTTTAAAAACATCTTTATTATGTAGTAAAACGATAACAAAACAAAGATATGTCAAAGTTTATCAATTTCGCGGTTAAAACAAAACTACCGATTACATAGATACTATATTTTACGAATACTGAATAGATATTTTACATACAACTTTATGTTTTTATTAGTAATTTATATATTGTAATGCCTATTCTAGGTCATTAATTTCGGGTTAAGACATGATTTTAAGAACAATTTTTGAATTCACATTTATCCATGAAATTTAATATGTGCATACCCAATTTTACCAATAATTAATTGTAACTATAACTACCTATCTGACTTCAAACTAAATCTTTCATTAAACAAGAATATTTTTTGCTTTAGGTAAGATTATTTTAAATTATGGAATAAAATATATATATGATGATATTTTTTGTATTTTTATAAATAAATTAATATGTAGAGCTTATATTGCTGGGGTCACTAATAATAACGCAACGCAAACGCGAAATTTGTTTATTTTTAATGAAAAGCAATAATTGTGTAAATTGGTGTGATCCCATTAAAAGATTAATATTTATTAGAACTAATTTACATTAAAGTAGTTTATGTCTATGCAAGTTGCTTTGCTTAGTTATTATAGATTTATTTTTACTATACCCAAAGGAATTCCTATTTTTAATAAGATTTACTAATAAGAACATTATTTATATATAAAGAATATTGTATTTATTGTGTTATCGATACTGACTTGTTGATTATGTAACCTAAAAAGTGTTGCAACAGCAAACTCATTATTATAAGGCGCTAGAAACGCGGCTTATTTATAAATGTATGTTTGTTTTGAAAATTGGACGCTGTAAAGCATTTGTGTGTTATCCAACAAAAAATCTGGTTTTGAGTTCTGAATGCAGTGTTATTATTTAGATTTTAAGGAATAATACTGCACTAGAGGTCGCAGTGGTCGAAATCCGACCATAAATATTCAAATCCATCTTGTAGCGGTGCTATAAAAATATTATGTATTCTCAATTTAATCACAGACTTCAATTTGGCATAAAGGTTTCGTTACCAGGCCTTTAAATTTTATGTAAAAAAAAGCCGCAGACTTTAAGCATAAAAAAGAGCATTTCCCGTATTGATTATTGTGTCATGTCAAAATGTTGTAGTGTAAAAATATAAAAAATTAAAGCGTATTCTAAAATAATATTGGTATTCAACGCTCTTCCCTCATATCATTTATAACTGGGAGCAGTTTCATGTTTTTACATCTACGCGTCTTTCGTAAAAATGGGTACAAAGTTTTTCGTTCGCATATTAATATATAGATTCGTAACTCAAAATCTGATTTTTGTTGGATAACACACAAATGCTTAATACCGCCTAACTGAAGTGCCTAACTGTGTGATAAGAAGCTTCCGACATATCCTAAGAATACTTAGGTTAATTCGAAATTGTGGCCTTTTATCAAAATTGTATGCTCTCAGTGCACATTACATTCTACTTAGCCACGTGCCGGCTTATGAGTGTGTGCACACCTTTATTTATTGTTTCAAAATTGTCTACAGTTAGTCTGTTTTAAAATAATAAGATATTTAGTACTCCTAGAAAAGTAAGCCTGTAAGGTTGAATTCAACCAGAGTGATTTATTTAATTTATTATTTAATTTACTATTAAACTTATGTGTACTGAACTATATTATTGCTTATATCAATATTATTTTTATTTAAACTATCAAAATGGCTTTCGCATTGTTCAAACTATAAAATAGTAATCTTGAAAGTACCTTTTTTAAACATTGCATTTTGTTGGTGTTCATTGTATTTCCTAAATAAATTTATTTTATTTTTAAACGTGCCTAAATATTGCATTTCTTTTTTAATTTGTAACCTGCGATTTGTTATAATTATGTAATATCTTTTTGCTCAAGATTGGCGGTATGGTTCATTAACCCTCTGTCAAAACTCAACAAAAACAACAAAGTGACAACACTTTGTTTATAATCACGTTTTGTGTGGAAATGACAAATGTTTTGACAGAGGGTTAATGAACCGCCATCTTGAATAAATGCATAATAGTTCCTATATTACGTTGTCGAATAAAATTATTTGTTGGTTTATTATAATACGAGATAGGAGCTTTCTCTCAGCGTTTAATACTTATTATCGATGAGACGAAAATCGCTTTGTTATAATAGTGATTAACTTTATTATAATTATCTACTATGTCTACTCTGTAACATTAGTTCCTTAGACGATCGAATATTTATAAATTGTTATATCGAATTTTATATTGGTTAACCTGTGCGACTTAACTAGCCACATGACCTTAACAGTCATTTGAAAAATGTAAAAAAACAACAATATGTCCAAAAACAGCATCAGAAAACTAGCCAATAATTACCGATACAAGCATCAATATTTGAACTAGTTTTCTATTGCTGTTTTAGGACATTTTGTTGTTTTTTTACATTTTTTCCAAATGACTTTCTCAAGGTCACGTGCCTGGCTAGGTCGCACAGGTGATATCTACGAAGTAATGTATTTCCTTCGTTAATCGAATATAGCATATGAATAAATTGTTAGTTTTTACTTTTTATTGAGTAGTCATGAACGTTGGAAGGCGCTACTCCCAGCGACACTGCGAAAATCGCGAATGCAAAGTGTATAACCGCAGTCTACAATTTCGTTAAACAGTCTTTATGCTAACAGCTCTTGTTCATAAGGTTCAAAACGACAAATAAATTTTGTTTCCTTGAGCCGTACCTACATCTTGCCTCATTGTTTTCGAAATGTTTTGCAGAGTTAAAATGTACGCAAAGTTTATCTCTAAAAAAAATATGTTTATTTTTTTCTACCGTGTCCATATTATGTAGAAAATGTGTTAGTATTCGAATATTTCAAACGTTCGTGACTTACTTGCTCTTTATTATTTTTTTTTGAGTACAAGAGGTGGTGCTATAAGAGTAATATATTTTGTGCCTGCTTAATCGGTAATTATTTTTATTTTTTTCTTTGCTAAACTGTACTATGTAATTTAAAGTGTATCGCTCCCTAGTAAAGTAATTTACGTTTTAGTACTTATTTATTAATATTTTTATACTTTGTCAATTAGTATAGACGTCATCTGTCGTATACAGTGTAAACGTTAAACTATTCAGAAATGTAAATTATTTATACACTTGAAATGTAATAAAGTTATTTTGAAATATGTGAGAGGATACATTTTTGAGCACCCATATTTTTCGCTAGAATTTCATTATATTATTTCGTAACAAACATTTGATATTACTCGCTCTCTGAGTAATTTTTATTTGTTGAGGAAAAATTAAAGTGTTTTAAATACTTAAAAACATATCTCAAAAAGTAGGTTATTTTTTGATTGAGATTGTCAAGCCAGAGTAGACGTAACAACTACTTAGGCAATTGAACAACGATGATCAACCCTGTATAACTGCAAAGCGCAATTATTTTGACGACCTCTGTGGCTCAGTTGGTAGCGCGTTGGTAGCTTACGCCGGGGGGGGCGCGGGTTCGAATCCCGCCGACGGAGCAAAAAGTTTTTCAATGTTCCTGGGTCTTGGATGTGTATTAAATATATGTA
>JAOTAV010032474.1:0-19726 GCA_026546445.1 Cyclargus thomasi
AGCTATACTCGATGGACACCATTTACAACATTAATATCTAAGATGCACCCTCAATTCAATCTTACGCCATGAACTGAAGGTGCAATTTGGAGTGCATCAAGGTCGTGTTTGACATTAAAGTTTGTCAAATTTACAACATTAATATCTAAAATGCACCTTCAGTTCATGGCGTAAGATTGAAAATGTAAGTTTGGACAACCACGCTTGCATAAAACAAGATGCGAATATATTTCACTTAGATATATTGAGCTAGCATGAGCTATAAATTACTCGTATGTGCTTGATAGTACAATCGATAGAGGTGGTCTGAACTTGTCACATAACTAACAAGAGTATATCGCGAGTGCTCTATATACACCGACTATAATTGCTATGGCTCTTGGTCTATAGTGTAGAACAAAAGTAGGTGATAGTACTTCAGTGTGTGCATTCTTTTTGTTGAATTCACTGTTTATTGCTTACAAAACAAACAGACGTTTATGATTTGTATGTTGTTTGCTCTTAAATATTTTTTCCTTTCAGCGCTGCTACTTTCACAGAGATACTATATGAGAAACAACCCTTCACGGTATCAAGTATTATCTTACTTACTTTTGTTCCACCCTGGTAACCTATCTGTATATTTTTATCTTTAATATTTTTATACCCAATATCATAATAATTTGCATTTAATAAAGTTTGCTTTATACGCAACTTCCCTAATTTCTCATCCAAGTACTCCATAACAAGCAAACGATATCAGGTGATCTGTGCTCGTTTGATCATAAAAAGGACACCATAAAAACACTCGTCAGTCGTCACGTTCCAACAACAACTCATTATAAGGCCAAGGTCATAAACGGAGTTCGTTGAACTCATCTCCGGGAAAACTCGGCAAATTTTATGCGCCTATAAAATTTTTGCCTCTCCCTCTCTCTCACTAATTAAGGGATGAGGAGAGCTTTATGACACCAAAAATTGATCCGGTAATTATTATACGTAAACTTGTCATAAAATATTATATTAGGGGCGGATTCGAACTGTTATCACAATTTTACGAAGATGCTGCTTCAGCTAAGCGGGTTTAGCATTTTGACTACATCTAATGTAAGATTGAAGTAATAATAATTATATCTATGGACGCTTTACACCACGTCAGTCTGCCCCCGTGCTAAATACCTGAGGAACTTGTGTTTCAGGTACCAGACAACGGAAATATATTCAATACTTTTATACTATATAAATGGAAATATGTTATTTGCAAGTTTGGCTACGACAACGCAGGCTGATCACCTGGTTGTCTGACAAGATGATCCATGCGTCGGATGGGTAAAAAGTCGGTCCTGCGCCTGATCTCTCGCCAGTCGTGTCGGTCGTCCGTCCCACTGGGATATGAGAGTAAAGGGAGAGTCAGTGCTCCTGTGTACTGCGCACTATAAAATTACTCCTGCGTAACAGGCCTGGTTTCTATGAAACCAGCCACCGTCACCACAACCGGTGCGGAACTTATTTGTTATTAAATGATTTTAAATGTATGCTTTGTGTTGCGACTGGCATTGCAATCAATCGTTGCTAATTATGTTCAAATGGTAATAATATTTTTGCTCCATCGGTTTTTAATTATCGTCACCCCGCTTCCATACAAGCTTTAAAAATATACCCCGATGTTGCGAGTGGCTATTTGAGGAGGTAGTTGCTTTACGTCAGGTAACCCGTTTGCTCTTCTGTCCCCTTATTTTATACTAGGTTTTGCCCGCGACTTCGTCCGCGGAAAGTACGATTTTGACAAAATTTTCTGTCGGCATTTAAGGGGATGTAAGAATTGTTTAGATTCACAAACCAAGACGGGCAGGACAACGTCTATCGTGTCCTGCCCGTCTTGGTATCTTGCTATCGTGTTCTATTATAAATACAGTATAATACTATATTAAAAACTATAATAAAAATTGTATACACCAGATGTTAAGTTGGAACAAGACGAATACAACTGTGAAAGCCGCATTCAAATCGGATCAGTAGTTTTCGCGTGATGCTGGAACAAACACAGACAGACAAATAAACCAACTACATTTTTGGCTTCTATATCGACGTACAAAAGACCCCCACGCTTATTATTTTTTAATATCGTTAATGTAGACAATTTCCATTTCTACAGTTTAACAACATTATAATAGACGTAAGCAATAGACATAAAAACTCGGTCCCTCATAATACCTCATAGTAACAGGCGCTAGGCGATGTTATTCCCATCTTTAATAACTGCTGTTCTCTGTACCGTGGTATTACTAACTCCACTTGACCAGAAAATCAGCTTCAGCCCGAAATTATAATATAAAAATTGTTTCGATATTGCTATAAATATAAATAGCTTTGTTTAACAGTGTGCCTTTGCGCGCGGCAAAATAGGAATTTAAGATAATAATCAGTAAGATTAAGGGGAACTCCGGCGTCAACGGCCTTGAACATACATTCGGAGTTTAAAAAATCTCCTCCCGCTAACGGAAAATAATTAAAATGCAATTTATAAAAACAAACAAGAATTCCTACTTAGAGATTATAGTGTTACTTATATTGCACTGAATAAAAAAATATTCAAATTAACCGATTACTTTTGTTAATTGGTTAATACAGTTTTTAACAAAAAATCGATGTCCACGGCATAGTTTTCTTCTGATAAAGAATGAAGATCATTCTATAACATATATTTTTTTGGCTAACGTGCTTAATATTTTAACATACTTATAAGAAGTTAAACTTACATCTCTAGCCCATGTATAAGCCTATATATCTTCTGATTACTAACCGACTTTCAAAAACGAGGAGGTTATATGTTCGGTTGTGGATATATATATATATATATATATATATAATTTATCTTCTGATCTACTGATTCTTCATCGTCGAGCAAAAACTGTTAATGCTACAGCTATTGAATTTTTTTGAAATTCTACCCTTAAGAAGATAGTTATATATTATAATACATAGTTATATTATAGTTATATAGTATATAGTTTCTATAAATTTTTCTACGAAACTTTGTCATTTCATAAGTTAGAGACCTAAAATTTTGTTTCTGAGCTGCCGATTTCAAATAAATAAATACGTGTATAAGTCTATTATGTAATTATACTTCCAGAAGGTGAAATAGGTGTTGAAAATGCGAGCGAAGCCGCGGGAGAAAGCTAGTATTGTTATAAAAATTCGGAAGTACTTTTCTTAGCATGTCCATAAAGTAAATTTATCGTGGATTGCTAGTTATTTTATTGTTTTAATAGAAACATGAAATGAAGCTATGCCCGGCGACCTAAAAACATGCGATAATCCAAAAATAGTTTCTGCTGTATCTAGTACTACTATTTCAATAAAAAGACTGACAAGTTTTCAATAGAGTTACGCCCTACCACCACGTTTCCGCATTATCCCCGTAGCAAACTATAGCTTGAAATATAAACACAAAAAGTGAAGAAAACTGCAGTAGTTTATAATTATAGTATCGGTTTGCTGGAATTCAAGAGTGGCAGAAATTTAATGTAAAAAAGAGGCCCAATCGTCTCTTACTCGACTTATTAATGTTATTATGACAGTAATAAGGGTCCTTATAGATGGATTACTTTAAAATAATGTATGTGTAAAAAGTTATTATTATGAACATTATTGGTCATTTACTAACTAAGGTTAACTAACTTTAGAACATAAGTGAAAGAATCAGAAAACTAACATTTTACATCATCGGAGCAATCAATAATTTTTCTCTTAAAATTTTTAACAAATCCTGAAACTTTCCTACTGGATCATCTGGCTAATGTATCTTTACATTTTTTGTTTTGAAATATTTTTTCTGGTTCAAAGAATTACATTTATACAAAAAACCGGCAGTTTATATATTGTTACTTAACCGCTTCCTCCACTAATGTCTTCATTTATTTCTTGATAAAAATATGCAAAGCAATCTCGAAATATGTGGCTTTCGAAAGAGGGAGGCGATCCTCGTCGTAGAAGTCGGCCAAGGAGAAGACGGGTCAACCCAAATGACCACAGTGTGCCTCGTTAGCCGGGGAACTCAGGGCGGCAGTATAGGGATGCCGTCGCCCATCGTACGAAGTCCCCAAGCGGGTCGCGGTGCGCTTCATACTCTTCGCACATCGCGACACCAAAGTGACAGGCCTAGGAGGCCTAGGAGCCTGTAAGAGGGCTTGAAGATGAGCCTGCTGACACGCAAGGCACACACACGCAGAGCCGCGGAAAGAAAGCTCGCGCATTCTCGCACTCTTGCGTTGCGGTAAGTGGAAGATTATGGACGGGTTTTAGGGTGGGGCTGCGGACAATTCATAATCTCTACGGCCGTGGCGAGTCTCACATACCCGCGAAGGAGCCTCTAATTCCCCCGGGATAAATTACGGTATTTCCCGTCCTAAAAAAAAGGTGGCTTTCGAAAACATTTTTTTATCGGTGATACAGTTTTGGAGGTTACCAACCACAAAGCAAACATATTTACACACGCACACACACATCTATATTTTTTTGTATAGAAATGACTTTGCCGATGATGTGTGCTGCAAATGTTCTATTTAGTTTGGCCAATTCCCAGAACTTCCAGTTCAATATGACATCAATAGGTATCACCGGCGATTCGAGGAAAACCAATAAATCACTTAACCGTACAGTTAACTTTACAAACAAACATATATTGAACGTTTGTTTGTGAAGTTGGCAGAATTTCACTTTGATGTCAGTACGTCGCGACTTTTTTTTCAGTGACTGTTTTATGGCTCCTTTACATGATCGGCGAACGCAGATGATAAAGCCACTATTTTTTTAATAAATTTCACTCATGACGTTCGCCGCGAGCACGGGACGGGGAGCTACTCTCAACACACCTGATTAGCTCACTGTTTGTCTGTTTGTACGCGCTAATCGCAGGAACTACTTGACGGATTTGAATTAATCTTTTTTTTTAATAGCTATTAGGTCTGAGTAACACATAGGATACATTTATCCCGGGAAAATTTGCGGTTCCCGCGTGATGTAGAAACTTTTAAGCAACGAACTTGCGTGCACCATCTAGTTTTAAAATAATATTGGTATTCCGAGCTCCTCTTTCCTCAGTTATAGTTGATATGGATCAACTATAACTGAGATAAATTTCAATCTTTTACATCTACGTGTCTTTCATAAAGGCTTATGGAGAGATTTTTTTTTGGATGATGCATGGCTAAGATTGTGACCATGATTGCTTCGGTGACCAGCATAAATGACTTCTTGTCGACGATTATATTGAAGGTGGTCGACTGAGTTGAATAAATCTTTTTTGTTGAATAGTTATTAGGTCTGGGCAACATATAGGAAACCTTTTAACCCGGGAAAATTACGTGATATACAATTTTTTGCGCAACGATGTTATGGGCACTAACTTGTACATAATCTATACATATAATAAAACTGTAGAAATGAAAATTCTGTACATTAAAGATATTCAAAAAATAATAAGCGGGAGGTCATTCTACGTCGATATAGAATGCAAAAAATGTAGTTAGTTTATTTGTCTGTCTGTCTGTATGTTTGTTCCAGCATCACGCGAAAACTACTGATTTGATTTGAATGCGGTTTTCGCAGATGTGTTTTCCGACTTAAAATCTGGTGCACAATTCCTTCTCCCCCCCCCACCCTTCTAAGGTGACAAAGAGTGGGTAAGAGTTTGTATCAAACTTTTTCTTCAACACGTAAACTACTGATTCGATTTAAATTCGGTTTCCACAGTTGTATTCGTCCTCTTCTAACATAACATGGTGTTTAAAAAATTTTTCCCCCCACCCATCTAAGAAGACAAAAGAGCTTGTATAAAACGTTTTCTTTAACACAAAAACTACTACTGATTAGATTTAAATGCGGTTTTTGCAGATGTTATTGTCTTCTAACTTAACATCTGATGGTACACACATTTTTCCCCCGCCTCTCTAAGGAAACAAAAAGGTTACGAGTTTGTGTCAAACTTTTTCTCTACAGTACAAAACTACTAATTTGATTTGAATGAGGTTGTCGCAGATATTTTAGTTTTCTGCCAATTTTGCATCTGGTGTATAAAAAATTTTTCCATCACCCGTCTAAGGGGACAAAAGAGGGGAGGGGAGAGCTAATAGCAAACTTTTTCCTAAACACGCTTTAAATTCACTAAAACAGAGCCAGATTGCGAATCAAAGTAATTTGGTCGCGTTATGTGAAACCCAGCCGACACACAACTTATATAGTTCTACTGACATATTCCGACCAAATGACGTAGATTCGTCAACTGGCTCTGTTTTAATTTCGCCCATGGTATATATTAAGAAGCTCTATTAAAGACAACTAAAAAGACAATTGTAACTTATTAATAGCATTTAGCGTAAACCGTATTTGCTATTATGATTATAAAAATGTAATAGTTTTTTTGGATGTTTGCTTCAATCGCACCACAACTACTAAACGGATTTTATGAAATTTAATATACTAACACAGGATATTAGCTGGCTTTTATTAGAGTATAGGTATGTTTTATTTCGATTAAATACTCCAATAAGATAATTCATTTGTAAGTGTTCTAAAACCGCGGGTAAACGCTATTGAACAATATTATATTTATTAATAGTGATATAATGTAATCGAAATTTACAAAATACGAGTGTAACACAATTTAATATAATACTAGCTTTTGCCCGCGACTCCGCCCGCGTGAAAATTTTTAGAATTCGATTTGTGCGTTCAGTTGTTCGTCAGGAAGGAAAATCCTTAATTAAAACTTATTTTTATGTAGTATATAATAGATAAAATGGGACTCCTGTGCTATAATATTATAACAATGCTCACATCCCCTGGAATGCCGACATAAAATTTCATGTAAAAACCATCCTATCCGCGGACGAAGTCGCTGTCAAAAGCTAGTATGTACATGATAAATAATAAAATGGAGTTATTATTATCGTTTACATTTTGCAATCGTGAATTATTTTGTATAAATTGGATAACAATAATTATTGAATATTAACGTATTAACCATTGCAAGGTTTTTATTGTTAGAATCATACAATGCAATCAAATTTATACGACGCTGTATAAAGTGAAATAATTTTGATTCACGTTGGTAGAAGTTGATTTCTATAGTTAATATGTATAGTAAGGAAATTCTCTAATTCTGTGTTCCTAAATGAAATGCGTATTAGCATAACACATAAAAAATCTATATTAACTACCGAGAAATCTATATATATGGCACCACTGACTGAGAAATACGGAGATTTACGTATATGGCAACACGAAAATCCTAGAATGTTCCGCCGCTGGACGGAGACATGGCGATCATTATCGGGACCGGTCACCGCACAGATATGCAATGACGGAGGGGCAATTCTCAGGATGTGAGAAAAAGTTCATACTCGAATAAATTACCGTGTATGAACTCTTTGCGAACGAAGCACAGTTTGTATTCTCAGCGCTTTACACTCAAAATATTTCGTGAAAACCATGAAACATTTCGACTTTGAAACGCTGTGAATACAACACAATGTGCTCCGCTTATGAAAAGTTCACACTCGATATTTTATACAAGCGTGATCTTTTTCTTACAACCTGAGAATTACTCCCATGGCCTCTACACTCAGGTCCCGTGTAGTCTCGATGGGAATGTAGGGGGTACTTGTTGAATCTATGGGCGAGGTATACCCAGCGTGCGATATGATTATTCTCTTCGTATTCAGTACAATAATATCTTTAGAATTTAGGACTACCAAGGTATTGTAGTGTCTCTGGCATGTTTGCAGAAATACGCCCAGACGGCTTTATCGCCACACTGTTAAAATTTTTTGTAAATTTACTACAATTTTACTACGCAAAGACATCCTAAAATTACAAAATCATGTATTGTATTGGAATTTAAACACGCATTTGTTGTAATATTACATTTTGTAATAGCTCAAATACGAAGTAGGCAGCATTTTTACAAATATTCTGTAATAAATTGTGTAGTAAAATTGCATGACTGAGTTTCACATTTCTAAAAATGTGGTGCGTAAAAACTTCCTACACAAATTTAGTAAATTTACTGTGGAAATTTTTAACAGTTTGTCAAAAATTATTACAATAGGAAAGATGCGTGTAAAACAAAATTTATTGAATGCAAATTATTTTTATAGCGGGCTAGAAGATATACAGAATGGCAAAAAATCTCAGTAGCACTAAAAAGGGCACTTCGCAATATTGCTCAGAGCAATACCATTTTGTCAGTGTTCTTGTAAATAACTATTTGCAGAACAGTGATTTCACAATTAATTTAAATTGATTTTGAAGAAACTGTTTTAACAAACTAAAACGAATTGTAGAGCAATTCCTTTGCAATATTGCTATTACGACCTTTTTAGGTCCCCTGAACTCTGTTGAGAAATAAGTAAGATATAGGCGATTCCAGTTTTCTATCCATCCCTTTCTCTCAAAACGTAATTTAGTTGAACTTTGTATGTAGCTTATAGACTTTGACGTCACAATCAATATCGGATCTCTCTTTCTAACTGGCTACTTTAAGGGCTTGTTACTCTATTGTTTTCAATTTTATCAAAAAACTGATTGGCGTAGCTTCGTTTTTTTAATAATCCATATATAATTCAAATGAAAAAAAAACATCCATATTCCCTATTGGATTAGTGGAATTGCTTGTGTACTTGGTATTTAATAATAATAAGAGATTCCAAACAAGACAGTAAAGAGAAAAGTTGGAATTAAACTTTCAAGGATCTTATGGCGTTTAAATAATGAAAGTAGAGGCGATGCGTCTGTCACTCAAAATGACAGCGATAGTTTTCGTTTCCAATTTGGTGGAAGCAAGTTTGTAGCTTGTGACATTGAAGACAACGGTATTAAATTGGATTGCGATAATGCGCAAACGGTAAATTGTGCAACAAGTTTTTGAATTGACAACTTCGCACGGGATGCACACACTATTTTTTATTACGAATGCGGCGAAAGTGGTCTCCGTCTTCGCGTAAACTTTTGGGTCGAAAAGTCGCCATGAGTAAATTAATGTCAATTTGAGTGTGACAAGTGAACTTGGGTGCGAGAAGTTTATTTGTCGCACTCAAATAGACATCAAATTTACTCAAAACTCGTGTGGTAATTGTGAAGTGGGTAATTATCGTCTTTTCGACCCCAAAAGTATGCGGGAAGATACCACTTTCCCCGCACGAGTAATAAAAAATAATTTAGTTGTTCATGTAACTGTATCATCATATTGTAACTTATTTCTCAAACAAATATGTATATGATTTCTGATTCTCATTTTGCAAAAGGTCTCATATTCAACTGAGACTTGCCTTAAGTGTCAACGGTTCCGTACTCACAACATTCTGGGTTCTCCTCGCATGTGATGTCTATGTCTGGGTGTCCCATGTTGATGGACCTTCGGCAGACACAGATCTGGCACGGGTTCACCGGGTTCTCGAAGGGGGTATCCTCAGGTAGGGGATCACAGGAAACTGAGAAGAATGACCTTCTCTCTTACAAACTACTTCTTTAAAGAATTAGAAACATTTTAATGTCTGAAGTATTTCTAATAATTGAAGCTTTTAACTTGTTTACCTGCCCGCTATGTACTATCAAGAAAGTTAATACAGAGTCATATTGCGGATCTAATTGGGTCGGTCGCGTTTTGTCAAGCTCAGCCGACATTTTTTTAATGATGTTTAGGGGGCAAGCAATAGGGGATTAGGGGAAGTTGGTCACCGGTAAACTCACTCACTGAATGAATCTCTGCAGGACGCCGTTTCACGCCAGTTTTCTGTGAGGCCGTGGTATCATTGCTGTCGAGCCGGCCCATTGGGACAGCATAGCTCTCTCACGGCAAGATGACGTAGGTAAACGCCCCGCAACGAAATTAATCAGAAGAAGATAGGAGGCGTAGGAAGTAGTAGAATTCTCTGCCCAAAAATAAATCGGGAGACAGCACAAAGTTGCAATGACCGAAAGTCAAAGAACTAAAAGCCGCTGAAGCTTATTTATCTTATCCCACATATTTCCGTTTGAACTCCACCGCTACTGAAACTTTGCTATTTCTATTAATCCCGTTAATCCCGAAACACCCGTGAACACTAATGGCGGATTACCTTGTGATTCTGGCTGCGGTGGCGGTGCAGGGATCACCGGTTGCATGGCCACAGGTTCCACTATCGCTGGCGCCACTCCATGCTGGGGACCAGTACAGTCACACTTCACACAGTGAGGTTCTACGTGGTATCCCTCTCTTACGCATACGCAGACCGTGCAGCCAATCACAGGAATCCACAATTGAAATATCTCTCCTTCTTTTGAGCAATGTATAATATCTTTTCCTCCTGGAAATAAAGTCTGTACTAATAAAACAAAGCCGAAGAGTTTGTTTAAACGCGCTAATCTCAGGAACTACTGGCCGGGAATCAAAAATTATTTTTGTGTTTGTTAGTCCATTTATCGAGGAAGACTAGAGAGTTATAACATTACGCTATGACCAATAGAAGCCGAGCGGTAATCAAAAAATGTTTTGAAAACCGGGATAATTTATAGTTTCACGCGGACGTAGTCGCGGGCGAAAGCCAGTTGTACTCGAGCTAGGTTTTATAACTGCGGCTTCGCTCGCGTTAAAATTCATTGGACACTTTATGTTTATGAGAAAAGAAGACTATGTTACTCTTCATCCTTTCAGTTATGTCTATGCCAAAAACTAATATAGGAGCTAAAAATTCTTAGCAGATTTCTCGTAGGCATATAAAACAGTGATGTTCACCTGGCAATGAATGTGGTCTAACATGTTCTTCGTGTGGAATAAGTCTGGAGTGGGCTCCTGAAAACATTTAATAAGAAAGCAATTTTAAAAACATTTCAACAAGTCTACTAAGCGTTTGCCATATTGTTAAACTCATGTTTAAAATTCCCAACACATCCTCGATTCTTATAAGAACATTGTGAAAATATTGTAAGCTTAAATTTACATATTACCTGCAAAAGCGTAAGCTGAGCTGTGTGCTGAAACAGATTTTTAAATTTCTAAAGTTTTACATTTTGGATGCAGAAATTGCCATTTCAATTTCTTAATCTAATTACTTTTATATCACATACAATAAACGAAAATTAGAGTGTATTTACATGGTTGTTACTTATTCAACCACTGAAAGATTCTTGAATCAATTTGGCTTAAAGGTTTTTGATTTGCACCCAATGGCAAAAAAACAAGAAAATTATGTCAAGATAACGATGTTAAGATTTTTTCATATACATTAAAATGTACATGAAAAAAAATTTAAAACGAGATGTTTGATGAATATTACTTACCAGATAAATCATGATCGCCATATTGTAACGGTTCATCCAATACCGACCTGAAAATTTAGTATTATAATTAATTATACTACAAATAAACTGTTATTCACGTGAACTTAGTAATTAAAAGTTTCCCAAAATACCACTGTTTAAGGAAGCACTTGCATAAAATCTAGAGATGATCCCCGCTGAGTTCAGAAACTGATATTGCAATCAAAGTTTATTACTGAACTCCAAGGAAACTTCCAAACTTGGTTCAAACCATTAGTTAGGAGTAATCTAATGAAAAATTAAGTATATCCATCTGCAATGGTAATTAGATTCAGGGACGCTGGGGACGGTAATTCGGAATTAGAGCTGTTGGGTGAATACTGTATGAGGCGTGGTTCGCGCGGATTGAAACGTCCCGAATTATAAGGGAGTTGTGATTGTTAAGTTTTTGAGCGCCTATTGTTTTTTGCCTTATTTTTTTATGGTGTGTGGAATCGAATTTATTGCAAATATGTGCGACGTGATTTTTTTTATTAAATTAATAAGAAAGTAGTCATAATACTATCTATATATTACTATGATATATGACATGAGATCTAAATTTACATCTTATACAAATTTAGAGGATTGTCTCTACTACAAACTTAAAAATTCCCTTTCAGATATTGTGTAACGAATGGTAATAATTAAGGAATATGTTTTGGTTGTTATTATTATGTGTTTACTTACCCTAAAGCTCTTAGCGAAACTGGTTTTATTAAATCCTGTCCGTATTGATAGTGCATGGGTATTTCCAAAACCGGTTCTTTGTAGTAGTCTGCTTGGGCGGAACTAGAAGCATACGCATCGCTATGAGAGTTGCTTTGTGCTAGTGACTCAGCATTGCTTACAGAGTATGCATCATTGTGACCCTGTCCTCTAATGTTACTATGTGCTACTGACTGTGCACTGCTTGCAGCATGTGCATCACTATGACTTAATGCTTGGGCGTTACTTGAAACATACGTATCACTGTGGCCAAGTCCTCGATCGTTACTTTGTGATTGGGCATTGCTAGCAGCATACGCCTCGCTCTTATCTAAACTATAGGCATTACTCTGCGATATTACATTGCTTGAAGCCAAGGCGTGACTCTGATCCAACCCATACACGTTGTTCTGTGCTACTGATTGTGCATTACTAGTTGCGTACGCATCGCTCTGATCCACTCCATACAAATTACTATGTGCCACTGATTGGGCATTGCTTGCAGAGTAAACATCACTTTGACCTCGAGCATTACTCAGTGCTACTGATTGTGCGTTACTAGAAGCATACGATCCGCTGTGATCTATCCCAAATGTGTTCTGTGCTTCTGAGTGAGCACTGCTTACAGCATATGCGTCACTCTGACCCGATCCATAGGTGTTACTCTGTGCTTCTGAGAGTGCACTACTCGTAGCATATGCGTCGCTCTGATCCAGCCCATAAGCGTTACTCTGGGCATTGCTTTCTGAATACGCATGTGAGTCACTCTCAGCTAGACTTTGCCCATAACTTTGTCCAGCGAGATATCCTGGTTCGTCTATTTCATATCCTGGATAGCCGTTGTTTTCTGCTTTTGTTGAAGCATCAGCGTGCGCGTTGCTGTAGCCTTGTGGATAAACGGAACCGTAGTAGACTGGAGGCTCATTACCAGGTAGCCCATAAGGTGAATAGTCTTCCCAAGAGTCGTAAATAGGATTTCCAGATCTGCTAATATCATCGACAGAGATTTGTGGCGATTCTTGTTCGTCAGCTCTTCGTACTTTTCGACTATGAGATCTTGCGAATACTTGATTACCTATAAAATTAAGAAAATTTTACTAAAGTCAACATTAACACTTTTATCAATAGTTTTTAAATGCTTTTGTGTTTGACATTGATAATGTAGGAAGTTTTTCTTAATAAATATCACAAAAAGTAGAAACACTAACCAATAACTGGTTTCTGAGCGGCATCTCTACACATAACACAGACGAGGATCGCTAGGAAGCAAACGCTTCCCAACGCGTTCCTTCGCATCTTCCGTTGAATCCAAAATTTTTGGTCCTTCGATGTTACTAGCCACAAAATTTAGAACTGCGACACTTTTTCCGATACGCTCGCCTATAAATACACATCGTTTGACAGCAGTTTCAAATCGATTTTCGCATTTGAATCGGATATTTTTAATTTGTAAAATGACTCGTAAATGTCGCACTGAAATATCCCTTGAAGAAGTGATTAGATACGGTCATCAGTGATATAAGCGTATATTGTTATAGGCTTTCTGGTAAGTTGCAATTATTGTTGTTAAGCCCTTCCGGCTTATCTATATCAAATAGGAGGTGTTTCTTCTGAAAAAAAACAAACAGAAAAAGCCAGGTGCTTGTTAAAATCCTTTTGTGCACTAAACATTTTCTTTTACGAAAGCTAATAATAATAGTATTACTAATGCTAGAAATGTAAAATTTTTTTAAAAAGACAGCTTAAAAAAATTATAATATTATCATCAATTAAATATGAGTAAAGAATTTAAGTAAGCAAACCTACCAGCTAACTTTTAACCAATTTATAGACACATTCAAGAGATTTTAAAGTTCGGAAGGAAAAATTTGTTACTTGACATTTTACGTTAAGTGCAAAATAGTTTTCAGCTTTTAGCCACTTCTGAATTTGATATGAGTTTTCGAACTTATGTATTTTATATCAGGTCAGGCAATGCTGGAATAATAATGCAAGCTGATTTACAGCTTATTCTTTCAAACTGTTTTTATCATCCAACACTGGCATTGACGCCTCACGGGTAATTAAGGTTTTTACCACCAAATGTATGCAACAACATTTTTTTTGTCAAGCGGTTTAGCATTTTTTTAATTCTTACAATCAGGGAAGCTAAAACAGGTCCAGACCGAGGATCTAAGTAAAATGGTCGGCATGTGTCAAACCCCGCCTAACAGATCAAGACTTACATGGAGTTGACATAATCCAACCAAATAACGTAGTCAACTGGCTCTCTTTTAATTTCCCCATTGGTACATTAACGCAACCTAAAAAAGCGCATATAACCAGAGGAAAAAGTATCCTCCTCTCGGAGTCAGTTTATATCTGTATTCATACATCAAAATCTGTTCTGCAGTTTCAATACGATTCAGGGGCTAGCATCCAAATACTTAAACACATTGACATTTATAACATTAATCAATGTTTCACACTCTATTCCACAGATTTGTGTATTTTTTTAACGCTACTACCCCATAACTCAGACGGACATTGCATTAGAGAAAAGGTCGTGAAAAATGATCAGCAATATTTACGAATGCCACTATTCACAGGGAAGGAAATAAAAAGAGTGAACATTCTCTAAGATGGATCGTCCTGACATCTATTTCGGACCGAAATGTAACAGAGTAGAGACTCAAGCTGCACAGGAATTAAAAAGCGAATCGCATGATATTTTAAATCATGAACAATTTTGGTAAACATGAACATCAAAATGTAAAAATTAGTGATCATAGAGCATGAAATCGAGCAACTTAATAATTGTCATTACGTTATATCAAATTGACACCATCCCAGATAAAATGTAGCAAGTCTTATACACTGATATTATACTATTATCACGATTAACTAGGAATTCATAAGTGGAATGAACGGCCAACAAACATTATAAAAAACGGGGGGTTTCAAAATGTTAGCATAATATTAGAAGTGTGAACGAAAACAAATTATTAATTCCACTATTTTATTGATGTGAGCGTGCTATCAGTCAAAAATATTGCTTTGAAAAGGTTAGAAATAAACATCTCGTCCGTTAAGGCTGCCAAGTTGTCGTCGTATCTGAAAAATAAAATATAATAAGCGATTGTTGTGCTAAAATTTCTTCGAATTCGGATTGAAAATCTTTTCATTTGCAAGCAGATTATTACAAAGTGTTAAGTAGAAAAAAAATTCAATTATATTTTAAAAAAAATAATATTACTAGATAACCAGATGAAAGTTGTATCACTCCATCAATCAAAACGCTTCTGCCGTTCTTTAGTTTACGCAAGACTAACAACATTGTTATGTATAAAAGATATGCTTAAAAAGGGCATCATAAAAACCAAGAAATTTGGTGGTGACCATGCTATTCCAGCAAAACCGTGTGATAATATTGATTAAAAACTGTCGTGCTTACATGATATTCGTTGCGGTTCAAGTAATCAACAGTTGGAGCATCTTTTAGACAGAATCTTCGTCCGATTTTTCTAAAACCTCGCCACTTTTCCCGTATTTACAGAAAATACATCTTTCTGAGATCTCGCCAGTTTCTGCAGCTTGCCTTTCATCAGTTCCATCTGATCGTGCAATAGCCTCTGCTTGGGCAGATGCTTCACTCTTACTTAACGAAATGGGTATATTAAATCTTGCTGGTAGAGCAAGATTTCCCCACCCTCTTAATCCAGCCTGAGCAAGAGCGTCAGCATGTGCATTGCTATAAGATCCCAAGCCTCCTTGTGCTTGAGCGTCCGCATAAGCTGACGCTTCGCTGTTTCCAATTAGATTAGGTAACCTATAGTTAGGTAGTCCATAATATTTTCCTCGTGGAAAAGGTTCTAGGCTTATCAATCCACCCGCTCCTGCTTGTGCGAGTGCGTCCGCATGTGCTTTACTGTAACCCAAGCCTCCGTTGGCCTCCGCTTGAGCAAGTGCTTGAGCCCATGCACTACTATCACCGCTCCATGATGGTATCCTATTCCATAAACCGTTCAGCAGTGCTGGCTTAACATTACTCGATATCAAAGGGGCTCTCCTTTCTGTTTCCTCAAGGTCAGATAAAGAAACGCTTCGGCGCCGGTGGTGGTGTTCGTTTTGTATGACAACAACGTTTCCAGATTCTCGTGGTGAAATGTCCACGTCATCGTTTTCAGAATTTCTTAAAAGCCATCCTCCAGATGAAGCTGATGCATCTGCCTGGGCTAAACTGTCGGCATAACCGTTCAATCCACCGAGTCCTGCATTAGCTAACGCATCAGCGTGAGCGGATGCCTGGCTATTTCCCCATCCACCCAAGCCTCCAAGACCTTGCGCTAAAGCATCCGCTTGGCTCGATGCCTGGCTGCTACCCCATCCACCTAAACCTCCAAGACCTTGCGCTAAAGCATCTGCTTGGCTAGATGCCTGGCTGCTTCCCCAACCACCCAAACCTCCGAGGCTTTGCGACAAAGCATCCGCCTGGCTCGATGACTGGCTACTTCCCCATCCACCCAAACCACCGAGGCCTGCATTAGCTAACGCATCAGCGTGAGCCGATGCCTGGCTATTTCCCCATCCACCCAGGCCTCCAAGATCTTGCGCTAAAGCATCTGCTTGGCTCGATGCCTGGCTGCTACCCCATCCACCTAAACCTCCAAGACCTTGGGCTAAAGCATCAGCTTGGCTCGATGCCTGGCTACTTCCCCAACCACCTAAACCTCCGAGGCCTGCATTAGCTAACGCATCAGCGTGAGCAGACGAATGGCTATTTCCCCATCCACCCAAACCTCCAAGACCTTGCGCTAAGGCATCCGCCTGGCTCGATGCCTGGCTCTTTCCCCATCCACCCAAACCTCCGAGGCCTGCATTGGCTAATGCATCAGCGTGAGCGGACGCCTGGCTGTTTCCCCATCCACCCAAGCCTCCAAGACCTTGTGCTAAGGCATCCGCGTGGCTAGACGCTTGGCTATTTCCCCATCCACCCAAACCTCCAAGACTTTGCGCTAAAGCATCCGCCTGGCTCGATGCCTGGCTTTTTCCGCGTCTGCTTAAATCATAACCGAGACCACTTATCAATTTCCCTAAGCCAAGTGCATTAGCTTTAGCGTCGGCGTGAGCGGAGGCATCTCCCCAACCGCCTGAATTTGCTGACGCGTCTGCGTGTGCTTCGGCCTCGCTACCTCCCCATCCATAATATCCTGAGTTAGCTAATGCTTCGGCATCTGCTGACGACCAAGAACCAGCAGCACTCGCGGATGCTTCGGCCTCAGCATGTGCTGATCCGACGCCGTATGGCACGATTGCGGAGCCAGGGTGACCTAAAATAAAAAGTAGTCATAATTTTAGTGCTAACATCAATAAACTCGATGTTGTAAAATACTAGCTATTGCTGGCGACTCCACCCACGTATAATAATAACTTTCTTCTTGAAAATTTCCTGATTTTTTTTACGAACCTCATGGAACCCGAGACCTTTTCCAATTAATATAAAACCGTGGAAATCGGTTTGTGCGTTCTGGAGTTATATGTTCAGGAAGGAAAACAAACCTTTGCAGGAACTGTCAATTCGGACTTCGTCGTAGACGTAGTTGTAGTGGATCTTGCAGACGTGGACGTGACATGGGTGTGTCGAGAGACGGAACGGAACTAGGGGTTCCCGATATCTGCAATGTTCAGCTGAAAAAGATGAATTTTATTTATTTGTGGTCTAAGAAGCATATATCTTTTTTCATATATCTTTAAGCATATAGACTTTCTTTACTATTATTTTGTTAACTTCCCCCTATAGTTCTTAGAAAACCTTTTTTCTTCTAATAATAATTTGTGTGTCTGAAATGAAATTATTAGCTTAGGTGAAACAATGAAAGTCTTACCGATGTAGATTATCTTTGTCACCGAAATGTACTTGTTACCTGCGAACAAAATACTAAAATGTAGCGAACAAATTTATGATCGTAGATATTAAAAATCTTGGCTAAATTCGTCTCCTTTAAATATTGTATAGAACGAAAGAGCATAGTTCAATTCAATAAAATTCAGATCTTTTATTAAATCATATTTTCCTGAAACTTTAACAATGTTGCGCGGCGCTACCGGATTCCAGAATATAGGTCAATTTATGTCTAGAAAACTTTAGGCTGAAATATTTCTAGAAACTATAATGATATTTTCGGATATTTTCGGAGGCCGGTCTAGAAACTAAATCTATCGTGCATGCTTTTAGTGTTATTGTCCGTGTTTTACTTTTGCTCCGTACTTATTAAAAGTGAAGTTAAGAAAAGGAATATCTGATTCCGTGTTAATTTTACAAATGAAGACTTAAGTGTAAGAAGCGAATAACTAACATTTTGCAATCTTCCGGTAAATATTCATTTTTTTCTATAAAATTTTAACGAATCTTGTAACTTACCTATTTCATTATCTAGCTACTCATCAAATCCACATTATTTTAAATAGTTTTTTGAGCCTCAAAGAGTCTATTTACGCAAAATTCCGGCAGTTTTTAAATTTAAGTTTTCCGCTTATTTTTTCCAATATGACAAAAAAATTACTTCGATGTTTTTATAATTTTAGAGAATTCCTTTTTTCTTTTGGACTAAAAATAATTTTAAAAGGTACACGACAAATGAAACCTTTTCTGAAAATTATTTTATACTTACGATTGATCGGCACCACCAAGATTCGGTCTTTGCCGGGGACTGGCACGTAACGATTTACCGGATAGGGGACTGGCACCTCCACGGGTGGAGAGGGAACTGGCACGGGGACTGGCACGTCTCTAGTCGGCCCTGGCACCGGGTACGGTTCGGGAACCGGTGTCGGAATCCGGATGACCTTCGGCGGGGATGGCACAGGGAAGGGCTTGTCCACTGGGTATGGAACCGGCACGCGTTTGATCACCTCCACGGGAACCGGGACCTTTGGTCCTGGCACGTAGATCTTCTCTGGCGGTGACGGTACTGGAACTGGCACGGGGACATAGATTTTCTTGCCGGGGACTGGCACTGGCACCGGGTAGGGTCTCGGTGGTCCAGGGATTATGATGGGAACGCAGTTGGGATCCGGAACTGGGATTGGCCCTGGTATCGGGACAGGCCGTGGTATCGGAACTGGTCCCGGGTTAGGGATCGGTACCGGTTTTGGAGCTGGTGGAAAAATAGGAATTGGCTCTGGCTTGTCACCTGAAATAGAAACCTCATAATTAAAGGGCTTGTTTCACCACTCCCTGGTGAGTGCTGGATAGGCTATCCACAACTCATTTGACGGATTCTGCACATTTCATCTGTAAGGTAAATTGTGGATAGCCTAGTATAGGCTCAACAAGTAGAGAAATAAGCTAAGCCAGGCTAACACGTAGAACATACAAAGTGTGGTCTGGGAGAGCCATGATTCTGCATAATTGGCTAATCACGGCCTCGTAAAATCTATACATATAATAAAACAGTAAAATTGGAGTGTTTGTACATTTAATATTTTTACAAAATAATCAATGTGGGGGTGCTAAGGAACAGTAATAGAACACATATCGACAAAACAGATAGTTGTCCGTCTGTCTGTTTATCTGTTTTTACGCGTTAATGTCAGGAACTACAGCCCCCCTAGACAAGTGGCAAGAGATCAACGTTTACGACAATTGCTTCGCTTATTTTGTATGGGATTGACGTATTCGAACTCGACTAGATCACGTGACTTTTCGTTCGTCTATGTC
>JAOTAV010032485.1:0-19723 GCA_026546445.1 Cyclargus thomasi
TACCAAGCCCATAGAAAAACTGCGGCGTTTTTTGCTCATAACTCAAAAAGTACTTTTTGTACATAGCGGCATTTTAGTTTGAGGACGGCAGTACAGACAACCACGCCGTTCGCCAACCATCTCATCATTTATATTATTTCATCTCATTTTTCGAATCGCGCGACTCGCGTGTGTTCACGTTTCGATAAGCTGCGCCTACGAGCTGTGCTAACAAAACAGGCCCTAATTTCCTTTAGTAATCGACAAATGTTTCGGTGCGACGTCCGCGAAGCGCCGCACCGCGTTCGATGTGCAGACGTACATCGAACCAGTCACACACCGTGTGACAGACGACCGGTTCGGTCCAAACCAAATTCGGTCGTGTTTTTGCTATTTTGTCTCGCATGCAAAGCTTGTACTCGTAACTATAGTAATTTTTTTTATTTAAGAGACTTAATGACCGCCATCGCCTCAAAAAATCGATAGGAAAAAAAGTTGTTAGACTGTTTTAATTACTAATTGATCTTGATCTAAATGAACAAAATTATATTGGCGGAAGACGGAACCTTCAGCGTTCTTGGTTCCGCATTGCAAAACTTTAGCAATGAAAATATTTTGCTGCAAGGTAAACAATTAACATTACCTAATATGTCCTTTTTATACTTTGTCATATACTATTTTGAACGCTTGTATAACGGTTCCGTAGCCAAAAGGCAAATTCTCTTATAGATTCTTCTGTCGGTAAAATCTATACATATAATAAAACAGTAAAATAGGAGTGTCTGTAGTCTGTACATTTAATATTTTTACAAAATAATCAATGTTAGGGTGCTAAGGAACAGTAATATAACACATATCGACCTAAAAGGTGGATTGGTTATCTGTTTGTCTGTTTGTACGCGCTAATTTCAGGATCTACTGGACAGATTTGAATACACCTTTTTTGTTTAAAAAATATTAGGTATCGGCAACATATAGGATATTTTTTATCCCGGGAAAACGTAGGATTCCCGCGTGATATACACATTTTTGCGCAATAAAGTTGCGGGCACCAACCAGTTAAAAATATAAACGATTCCTGCTGTATAAAAAAACTTTATGTTACATGTTGAATGTAGATTACATTGTAATACATACGGAAACGACAACATAATAATTCTGATTAATGATAAGTATGGTAAGAAGCATGTGAATGGCGAGAATACTATTACAATAGTTTTCACTCGATACCGACTTTCGCTTAACCTCACTTTCACGGGTCCTTTCCATAAACGACTTGTCGAATATCCGAATACATTTAGAAATCGATTTTGCAGTCGATTAGTGACGTTCGAATTGAGGTTGTTAACAGGGGTGTTTTCTGTCGCTTCCGTATCTGTAAATACGGAATAGTCGCATTAATTATTATGAGTACAGGGGGGTTATTATGACCTCTTATTCCCAGTCAAGTTCCAGCTAGTCAGCAGTCACGTGACACTAAATACGTAAGTTTTGACGTTCCCTAATGTCACCAACATGTTTATAATCCATTCATACACAACCAAACTAGTATTAATTCAGTTATTATTCTAATAATACATTGTAATACGAAAAAATAAGAAGGCAATTGTTGGCCGTATATTGAATTGCCTGGAACCATGCAGGTTTGTAATGGTCATAATAGCCCCCCTGATGTCTGAATCCGTATATCGTAAACGATAGCTAAACAGCCTAAGCTAACCCTTAGGTATTTCTTTGATGGTCATTACCCTCATCAAACTGGAAAGAATAGACAAAACTTTTTTAATTCATCTTCGTTTATTCTGCAGTCTTTTTTTAGCAGTAAAGGATTTATATTTTTATGAGTACAGGCCTAGTACCTACAAACATCGCTGCCATACAACTATTTATTAATCCAGGTTTGATGCAAGGGCCCGAGAGAGAGTGGGTACCAAGTATGTTACGTGGCTACTGGCTAACCTTTCGATTGTCCTTACGATAATCCTAATCGGTTGCATAAGCGTTATGTAAGAGAAAGTTTGATACTTATTCGTACCGTCTTCGTGTTACATGCGTCTTGGTTACGCATGTACCTACTTAAACAAGTACTTTAACATTTTACAAATAAAGCAGTGTGTGACATTTTTCATTTAAATCTCACGACCCAGGGATCTTTGTATGAAAAACTGATGCGCCCCGGCGCTCCCCGTCAACAGTGTGCGCTTTCTATCTTTCCATCTACGTAAGTCTTAATATAATAACTTGTACGTCTGTAGGTGACTCAGTGACTGTGTAATTAAATTACGGACAATAGTCAATTGTCCTTTACTCAACACATCATCTGCACTTACAAGCCCTTTAAGCTGATACCTTGTCACAATAATAGTATAAATGGTTACTCGGATGATTATGTAAAAATCATAACAGATTTAAATGGGGTCAAATTTATTATGAAACTATTTTTTGTGATTTATAGCAATGTAGGCAGGAGCTCCGACATCACGAATTTTCATTAGCAAAGTCAATCCCTTCTTACCTTTTGTATTGACAAAGAGTAAAATGGTATTTTGTTAACATTTGTTCTGAGTTGATAAAGTATCCTCATAGTTCACACATCAGTGTCTAAGACTAAACCCATATAGTTTAAATATGCTGCGATAAAGTGTAATGTTTCGGCCTAACACAAAGGCCTGTAATAATGTTATTCTGCGAGGCAATTTATCTGATAGTTCGGCCAAATATATGGACATTCTGCCACGACACAATCGTTAATATAATTAGTGTTCCTAATAATACAATGCTCTGTTAGAATGCCTAAATAATAATTGCTGTGTGCCTAGTGTAAACACTAGGCACACAGCAATTATTTTAAAAGTTAGACTTCCGAATCAGTAAAGGATGTTACTTTCACCAGACTTGCAAAAAGGATGTGTCTTAATTCGACCGTGTATCAAGTATACATGCTCGTTTTTATCCGACTACGCCAGAAGGAGGGCTATGTTTTTCAAAAGTATGTATATATAATTGTTTCGCACGCTCTGCAGCCTAAAAGGCTTGATGGATTTTAACGTATGAGGTATTTTATGATTCGTCTTGATAGCGCAAGTGCCACTGGGCACATTAGAAAATCAAAATGGCGGATTTTGAAGTCCAATTTTTCCAAAATTTACTAACAAAATTGTTCCATTTTTTTGCCTATTTAGGCCGAGTAGGGAATAAAAAGGAAGGGATTTAAAGAGCCATTCTAGAAATATCTATACATATAATAAAACTGTAGAAATATAATATAACTTGATGTTTAAATTGCAATAGTTCCTGCAGTCGGGTTTTCTGTTTTTGGACATTTAGTTTGTTCATGTATTATGTATTTCCTTCGCTGTATTTATATAGCGTGAAAAATACATTTTAATTTGATTGATACCACCTTACTTTTAGACTTATTAAAACGTACAAGCAATTGTATGAAATACTAGCTGCGGCCGGAATCTTGCCCACTTCATTGGTCGTTTACTAAATTATCGATTTCAAAATATGCCTATTACAATCTCCTATAATAAAACTTTCTATTGGTAAAAAAAATTGATATCGTTTCGGTATTAACAGAGAATACCCACCTCGAACATATAATTAAATATAATAATAAAAATATAAATGCGAAAGTTTGTGAGTTTGTACATTTGTTACCTTTTCACGTTTAAACGACTGGGCAGATTTCGATAAAATTTGACCTGGAGCTAGCTGGTACTCTGGATTAACACATACAATACTTTTTACGCGGGTAGCACCGCGGGGCACAGCGAGTAAAGTATAAACACACAAACGTTTACCTCCTTCATTAGTACAGACTATATTACATTAAGATGTCGCAATCGAACAAAATGTTCCCATCATAATTGTTTGCAGGGTTTTTATGCAGTAGTTGGTTTGATTGTTTGTTTGTTATTCATGTGAATGTTTTATTGTTACAGTTACGACCGCGAGCAGCCCTTCACATTCCAGATAGGTGTTGGGCAAGTCATCAAAGGATGGGACCAAGGTCTTCTCGATATGTGCGTTGGTAAGTTCCACAATCAATATTTAATTCTGCTGTTTGCCATTTACTTGCTGGAGTTGCAAGCTTACTGCTGAACATTATTTGTAGCCACAATGTATAATTGACTTATAAAGTATAGCAAACTGTCTCACGATTCAGATTTAAGCTAAGAACGTTCATAACTTACGTAATGGGGGTAGTCATCCGTTTTCTACGAGACATAAGGTACTTTACTATTGTTATGAAATATAATTAGTATTTGCATTGAGATTCAGTCACTACAGAGTCCCCTTAAAGATGAATTTTGAAGTATCTCAATTATTGGCCATCAGTAAAGTACATTACACAAAATACATCATGGTTTTAGACCCGTCCCCACAATCCATAATAACGGAGTAGAGAAGTAAAAAATCTCAAAAGAAAAAAAAATATCCGTTACGATATTATTGTTTTTAAGTATTAAGACAGTTATGTCTTCGTACCCATTTATCTTAATCAGACAGCAGATATATAACAGTAGAATAGTTATATAATTCACATAGATATTATATATAAGTACAGTATTTAGGGAGATTACTGCAGTGTGGGTCACCATTGTAACCTACCATAAACTAGCTGTCCTTGTGTAAATTGTCGTTTATAGATCATAATCATTGTAAAATAAGATTTAAACCGCACAATATTTAAGCTACCTATCATAAGTTTTAAGATTAAAGGGGCTTTTTCAACGCTTCCTGATAATTTATTATAAAAGTTGTGGATAGTCTATACGACATTTGTCGGATTCTCCATACACAGCCTGTCAAAGAAGCTGTGGATAGCCTATCCGACAAAAATTACGTTTAAGTTTGCTGCAGTCACGCATAAACTTAACTGACAGATTTGCATTGATAAGTTACTGACCTAAGTCGACTGCCGAGTCAGTGCTGACCTGATTAATTTCAAGTCAGACAAAATGTTGACGAGCAACTGCTTGTAAATATGTAGTAAAGTATGCGTCGATTTTTGGCACCAGCACTGACGTTAGTTACAGAGAGTTCAACTCGGTTGTGCGCTGGGCCCTACGTGTGCGTGCTTTTTTGGATATACATTTCTTATTATTTTCTTTCGCGTGCGGCAGGTGTCGTCCGAGTAAAAAAGATTGACCCACACATAGAACCGCGCGCACAACTAAGTTTAACTCTCTGTACTGACTCAATCTCTCCTTATGACATGTTAAGGTGGTTTTTTTTTCAACTTTCAGGCGAGAAACGTAAACTAACGATCCCATCGTCGCTCGGCTACGGGGAGCGCGGGGCCGGTAACGTGATCCCTCCCCACGCCACCCTCCACTTCGACGTAGAACTCATCAACATCGGTGACTCCCCACCAACCACCAACGTATTCAAGGAAATCGACGCCGACAAGGACAACATGCTGTCCCGCGAAGAAGTGAGTATAGAATTAGCGTTCCAGGCCATGGACAAAGATGGCGACAGAGAACTGTCGAGGGAGGAGGTCAGTTGTTATAAATTCAGAGGTGGTGGGCTTGCAACTGGTCTTCTTTCTATCACTTCACCAGAGTATATAAAATCAAGTAGTTCATTTTCATGAAACTGTCGTAGGAGAGCCATGCGTCGGCATGCAAGAACCGCCTTAATACAACGGAATTAAACCACGGCCTCACATAAAACTGGCGTATAATCTTCTGTTGTGAAAATGACTTACTTAGTTTTATATACTCTGACTACACAGCTTCAGCGTCAGTACGCTATATGGCCCTTTCGATTTTTAAATGTACCATTTGGCCAATGGCCTCGATAATTTACGAATCATAAATATTTAATTAATGCATCTTTGTAACATTCTAGTTCATGCATGCAGTGCATATTACAGTCAAAGCTATGTCAAAGTATATATTTTTGTCTTTCCTCTGAAACTTTTTTAATTAGGTAGTTTGAGCTTTGGACTTTATGTACCTCACCTAACCTATATAAACTTTTGAGACGTTATACTTCTTAAAAAAAACACAGTTTCGAATGCTATGCACAAATATTGTTTTTTTTTTTCGCAGGTCAGCGAGTACTTAAAGAAGCAAATGGTACCATCAGATGGTGGTGAGATCAGCGAGGACGTGAAACAGATGCTTGAGAGCCATGACAAGCTGGTGGAAGAGATTTTCCAGCACGAGGACAAAGATAAGAACGGTTTCATCAGCCACGAAGAGTTCTCTGGACCAAAACACGACGAACTTTAAGTTTTAGTCGATCATAGTAATTTTAGTAGTTACAAAAAGCCCGTTGTATTTTGAAATTTTATATTTATTTTAATGTAATATTTTATTTTGAGTACTTATCAAGGTACTTTGGAATTGCTCATGAAAGCGCATTTTATGTTGATATATTTTTGTACTTATGTTGTTAATATACCATTTTATAATTTTATTTCGTTAATTGAGAAGTCTGAGTTTGCACATAGTATCTATCATGCTTCTAGTACCCGTATTCTTTCAACTTTATTATTTTGGTATCCTTAGGTGATTCGACCAATACACCTGGCATAATGTAAATTCTGTTGTAGCTACCATGATCGTAAGTCACTAAAATTACATAGTGTAATTGATATTAAAGTATCTGTATATTATGCTGAATGTATGTATCTATTAGGCATTACATTCTTCGATCAAATAAAAAGATGCACAGATCCCTTCAAAATTGAATAAAATAATGGCACCAAGACTATCTGACACAAAACAAAGTAAATGAAAATCAAGTGTATTGAAAAATAAAACTTGACTTAATGAGTTAAAGTTCACAATCGTACAAAAGATAAAACCGCGGCCTCGGAGCAGAATAACGCTTAAGCGCGGTTTTCCCGATGCCCATTTTTATACGGCAACTGTGAATCTTCAAAATATTTGATCGAAGATTATGTCTATTATACCTAATTTATCTACTTCTAGGTAGTCTAAGTAAGGTAAATAAGCATAAGGAAACCTTTTTGTAAGCGTAGTTGTAATGTATGTACGATTTGTATCAACTTTCCCAAATTTCCAAGCATATACAAGAGATGAATATGCTTTTACACTTCGCAAGGTCTGAAGATACCGTTATGAAAAAGGGGGCATAATAAATTGTTAGACGTGTATGCCACCTTATGAGTTTTAATAAACTATTATTAAAATACCACTGATTTTTTATTTATGTATGTATGTATCGGGAACCTCCTTTCTTCCAAGCCTATGCTAATTGCATTTTAAGATATTTTGATTAGTCCTCCTTTCCCTTAATAGGGTACACCTGCGGTTGGAGAAATGAAAAAGGGTAATGGTGGCCGCTAGTATTCATTTTAAAAAATATAACTCTACAGCCATTATCCAAGGAGTAAAACAGCCCTAGTGTCTCCTATTAATGCTTCACATAACTAATGGTCACCCCTAAAATAAAATGAAAGTAAATGTAGTATGGCTATATAAGTTGAACTTTGCATTAATTTTTTTACTAGTATGCATTCGCTCAAAATTGGCGGTATGGTTCCATTAACCCTCTGTCAAAAAATGACATTTGTATACAAAACGCCATTGTAATCAGTGTTGTGTTGTCATTTTGTTGTTGACAATCGCAGTTTGCATAGGAATTTGACAGAGGGTTAATGAACCATACAAACACTCTTGAGCAAAAATACTATAGCATAAGTCCGACGCAGTTTTTTATCTTTATCTTCTTTTTATGTCGCTACGGCTAACATATAACCATGGCCAGTGTCGAGTAAAGCCGGGAAATCAATTTTCTTGATCAAATCTAGTCGAAGTCACGATAAATCGCCAGTGCAGTCAAAGCGTCAAGTCCGTAAATTTAATAAAGTGGTAGACGCATTGATGTATATATAAGTCAATGGCTAGACGCTTCACTAAAATTTCTAGTGGAGTTTTGGTGGGAGGGCAAGGATATTCAATTATAATGGATCCCGCACGCAGAATAAAAAAGTGAAGACAAAACATATGACCTTGGGTGGCGTTCTGTTGTGTGTTATCTGTGTGTGTGTAGTGCTGGAATATTGTTGACGGGTACTGGTGCATCTCTATTCATACAAGTACGCGTATTTATATGGGGATAAGTAATTGTAGTGCATCCAGTTACTTTAGTACCAGTTTACATTTTGTTAGCAGTAAAAGCAGCGCTGGATTCTTTGCATCGGAATACTGTAAACCTATTATGGAAGACGAAACTACTAAAATTATGAGTAGACTTGATTTGTTAACTTCTCGTCGAAGCATTATTAGTGATTATTGATTAATTTTAAATTATGTTCAAATCTAAATTCTAATGAAATAAGATGTCAGGACGGACGAACTGACGTGTGAAATATATCACGTGGGCTTCATCCTGGCCGGACATAACATCTCGCCCGGTCAGAAAAGGGCTACCGCCTACCACGTACAATCCTACAGACGTATTTAACGTTAGCCACAGTCACAGAGTCACAGTTTTTGTCTACAGCTTTACAGAAATAATAAAAAAAATAGATCTTTTGTCATTTGTCAATTCACAATTGTCATATTTGATGATGACAGTTGACAAGTGACAACTTAGCAACAAATGACAGGTAAATGCCAAACGTAGCCAAACGAAAAATCGCAGAAATTAGAAAATGAGCATCGTGAAACCGCAAGTTGGCTCAGGGCATTCTCAAGAATAAGTTAAAATTTATAACTGAATCGCAGTGTTTAAACATGTGTAATAATCTTTAAAATTATAAAACACCAAAATGCTATCCAACAGACGTTTAGTATTAACGTGTGCCATTTTTTTATGCTGTAATACTGCTCTTCTAGTCTTATTCGTCAAGTTCAATATAGGTGAAAGGTGTTATATTACTATTAACAAGGATGAATCCATCCTCGCTGTTCTACCAGAGAACTTTCTGAGCATCGGCATAGACACTTCACAAGTTCAACATCACAATACATTGGATTTCTCTAACAAAAGATTTGGAGAATTGGCTGCGGCGTTGGCACCGGCACGGGTTCGTCTGGGAGGTACCCTTTCTGATCTTCTTATATTCAGCGCTGACGAAAATCCACCGTTACCATGCCAGCATTATTTGCACACGTCCAACAGGTCTGCTCATCCACCACTAGAGTGCTTCTATCTAACTGGCTCGAAGTGGACGCAAATTAACGAGTTTTGCAAAGCAGCCAGTTTAAAACTGCTTTTTACATTTAATGTCCTAATACGAAATGAGCATGGCTGGAATTCTCATAATGCGCTAGAGATGCTAAAATATTCTCATGAAAAAAAGTTTGAGGTCGATTGGCAGCTTGGTAATGAGCCTAACTCTTTTCATCATGTTTTTAATGTAACAATCCCACCTCAAGTGCTGGCACATGATTTTAAGAAACTAAGGAAACTTCTTAATAGCAATGGTTATAAAAAATCGCTTCTGGTTGGACCCGACACCACCAGGCCCCAGGAACATCAACCAAATTGTCTTAAGTATATGGTAGAATTTCTAGGCAATGGTTCTCACTACATCAATGCGAGATCATGGCATCAGTACTATCTGAATAGTAGGACAGCAACATTAGAAGAATTCTGGAATCCCAAAACTTTTAATCTGTTGAAGGAGCAAATAGAAACTATGAAAAGTCACACAAGAGACTTCAATTATATTCCAATGTGGCTCACAGAGACTAGCACTTCTTATGGAGGAGGTGCCCCTGGGTTGTCCAATACTTATGCTGGATCTCCATTGTGGGTAGATAAGCTGGGTTTAGCTGCAAGATACAATTTAACAACTGTATTTCGGCAGAGCTTTTATGGTGGCAACTACAGTATGATTGATCATGATTTTGAACCCCTTCCAGATTGGTGGATTAGTGTCCTTTACAAGAAACTCGTTGGCAGTAAAGTATTGAATCTCAGTTGTAAGTGTTCCCAATATCAAAGAATGTATGTCCATTGTGCAAATAAAAAGTACACCAATGATCCCACAGCCATTACTATTTATGCTGTCAATTTGCAGTTGGAGAAGGCAAGATTTTTGCTAAATGGCACTGCTTTCAAAAGTAACAATTTAGACATTGACGAGTATATTTTAAGTGCTCCATCAAATAACAGAAGAACAAAGACTATACTTCTAAATGGATGGCCATTACAATATGAATCATCTGTTCCCAGTTTCAAACCAAACCATATAAAATATGGTAATCACATTTCAATGCCGCCTTATTCTATTGGTTTTTGGGTTATTAAAAATACATCAGTAGAAAACTGTAAGTAAAGACAGTTTTCTACTTATGACGGTTCATTATGCTGATTAGTTTTATTCTCTTAAAAATTGTTCAAGAAAGTCATTTTTAAATTTTTTACAATTACAACTCATAAAGAAGGAAATAGTCATTTTTCTTCTACCATTTTATTTTTGGGGAAATTTGTAGAATCTATTTTTAACTGAAGATGATATCATTTTATGTCATATTTTATGAGAAGAATTTTGTGTAATAAAATGAGGTAAATATTTCTAATGTTAATAACCATAAAATATATTATGTTACATACATAATATATTCTTAAATATACTTTAGGATTTCTATGTACCAGCGCTGTTATCATTAGCTTTCTCATCATGTCTGCATTCTGCAATATGTGATGTCATTCAATCATAGCTCACAATATTTTATCATTGGGCTTAATAAGTATTTATGAGCTCAGCCTCGCTTGTCAGTCAAGGAAGAATTCATATATAAGCAGCTGACCTTTAGATAAGAGCTAATTACATCTTATTTATGATAATATGACTATTGTATTTGTAACAAAATATTTTTTAATACCTTGGATGGAAATGAAAATGTCATTTGAAAAGAAATGCAGAGAAGCTCTTTATTGATGTCTAATATATTATTTTGAATTTTTACTGATTTATATAATTGTTACAGATCTGATCTTAGTTGATCTTTGAGTATACTGTATAGGTTCTTTCACTGTATTTACTAAATCCCAGTGGCCTGCTATCCCAAAAGCCATTTGTGGTGTAACAATTTTTTTATAAATAATAATATAACAAAGCAAAATTTTTTTGGTGGTATATTATACTATTTATATATGTGCTATTGCATTTCAGTTATAGAATACTTCTTTTTTTTGTATTAAATTAAGTTTTGAGAATGAGAAAGAATAAGCGAATATTATGCATTATACCAGTTTTTTAAATTTCTAATGTCATTTGTTTAACAATACATTTTTGTAAATCACAAAGCAATACTTAACAACCAGTGAATTTAAGAATCTGATCATTTCTACTGTTGTGTGAAACGGTGCCTAAATGTAAGACTGATTAGATTTAATAATACTTAATTCTTTATTAATTTTCCAATTGTGCCTATTAACATTTGTATACTTATGACTTGAATTTTTATTTAAGAATTTTGAGAAGTAGTTAAATAATTATGTGAACTATAGTATCTAACTATGTCTGATTACTGAACTAGTAGTTCTATTTATTATAATGTGGATGGATTTTTATATCTTTTTACAAAATATTCTTATATGACTTCGAGTGCTTAATTTACAGCACAAGAAATTAATTCGAGACAAGATTGGTACCTAAGGTTCAGAACATTATATTGCATAAGTCTATGACTGAAGCACTGTGAGTAATCATGTTCTATGCTGAAGCTGCCTGTTCTGAACCTTACAATATAGTTTTGCCATTTTTGTTAGGTCTGTAATAATAAACCACTCTTACCAATAAGTCTATCTTAACATGCTGAGAGTGTACCAACCAAGATTGAAAGCAGTTTAAAAATGCAAGACTAAGGGCTTGTTGTTTCACTGCTTACAGATAGTCTATCTACAATTTTATTTGACAGATGTTGTATGGAGAATCTGTCAAAAGTTGTGGTTAGCCTAACAAAACCTTTATCAGTAAGCTTACCTTGTGTAACCTTCTACTTACTACTTACCTGTGTTCTAGGTTATTTTTACTTCTTATTTTGATTAACAAAAAAAAAGTTATCTTTCTTGGATGGTACAGAGTTACAATGCTAACTTGGCCATGTGTAAGTCAGTGTTGGCTACTAGTTTTGGTCTCTTAAAATTGTTTACTTAAGTCTAAACAAATTTTTCACATTCCTAAACAAAATTTTTGGTGGCCCTCAAATGTGCAAAGTGTATACTTTACACATTACCTTATTACAATTTTTATATGATTGTTCTCTAACAATATAATGTATTGAATAATTAATGTTACAATTTGTAATGAATACAATATAATATTTCAATGTTATGGTATGCATATTATATATTTTTATAAAATTGTGAATGTGTAAAGGCTTTCAATATTAAAATTTAAGTATATATAAAATCACAATTGTCCGCAATGCTGCTAAGCTTAATGCTTAGAATGTATTAGTGTATTTTTAAATTTAAGGGATTGTCCGCTGGTTTTTTCACCAGATGTGCGGATAAGCTCAATAGCTTATTCAATGTGTTATAGAACTAGCGGAAAAAGACCCGCGCGGATAAAATTCGCTTACATAAAGCCTAAATGTTATTGATTCCAAGTTGAAGCTGATTAAACCAATTCCAATTTTATTAAATTTTGTTTAAATGGTTAAATTTACTGTTCGTTATAAAGGTGATCGCACATTTGTCACCACCGTACGTGCCACATTACTTGACAGCCTCATACATTTTCTTTATGGCGGTTGTTTACTCTCGCCGAGACACAGCCAGACCACCCGAGTGCGAAGATGTAAAAAGGAGCCTCGTCTCGCCTGACAGCCCCATTGGAGTGTTTCGCCACGAGACTCATCCGAGAGCACTCGCCGAGAGTGTACAGCCGCCATCAGCCTCGAGTGAAAGTCCTTCCACGAGACTCGTGCCCGAGAGGTTTCGGTTAGAGTGTACAGCCGGCATTACATATAAGTTGGTTCAGATTGCTTTTCAAGCTATTTTTGCAATCTATTAGGCTTAATAATGTCAAATAATACACAAAATGCACCCGTTAGTGGGGAAAAATTCACAAGAGGAGAGAAATGTATTTTTATACACTTAGTACTAACGTTTGGGCTGATTTTAACTGTGGTGTTTATTTATTTGGTACATTTATACGCGGCAAAACATGCGGTGTACGATGTCTTCAAAACGAGAAGATCCTTTGAATCTAGTAAGCACTATAGTGCAGAATTTATCTTGTATTTCGATAAAGTTTATTGTCTCGGGACTCGGAGAGTTATTCCGTACCAAATTTTAATTTCATTGGTTCAGTCCTGGTGTGGCATGATACATTCAGGTCCAATCCGTTTGTGGTTTTAGTTCTACCATAGACCAACTGTGGGTCTTCACGAGCGCATGTCCTTTCACCAAAATGGTTAAACACTTACTCCCTCATTCATAAAAATATTTAAACAGTGTTTAACTAATCAAGGTTGGCTGTGCTATTCTGGAATAATGAAAACGTTACACGACAGCAGGGACAGCCGACCTTGGTTGGTTATATATTTTTATGATTATTCATAAAAATATATAATTAATTCTTAGAATTTAAGCGGGAACTTGCCCGTCTACTTAAAGCGATACCTATCACCTACCTACTTATTAACAATCTTTATTTCAGCTAGAAATTTCCATATTGGTATGGCATACTTCAAGTTCGAGTCACCTTTAAATGTATGTAATACAATACTCTTTTCAACGAGTTGGTCTATAGCACCTGGCTACTGTGTTGCTATGCGCTACGAGTCTGATATGAAGAATGAATTATTACAATGGCGAATTACATATGCAATTGGAAAAAATGGTAACGTTGGTAACGTAACTTTCACGTATAGTAGGTCTGCCTACACATACGTACACATACGTATAGTATACGTACACATACATATAATATACATTATGTGTAGTATACTACTGTAGTGCTGGCTCTATAATATATATGGTGTACTGGCGGGTCATTTCAGTTAAGTGTATTTACATACCTACATAATTCCTTAAAAACCCCACTTATAGCAATAATATTTAAAAGTTAATGGAACACATACGATATTAACTCTAACTATTGTTATCCATATCATTGTGATACGACCACTGTAAAATGTAAAAGTATTTAGATTTTAGTTTTCATAAAAGTGAACGAAACACAGGACAACGCCCTTTCACACCAGTCCTATGTGTGGCCGTGGTTTCACTCCGGTCGAGCCGGCCTATTCGTGCGTACGAGCGTTCGTGTTATGTACTTGAGATCAGAAAATATCGCATTGATACACGCCTCTACCGGGGTTTGAACCTGTACCCTCTCGAGTGCGAACCAAAGCTCTTACCCATTAGGCTACGGACGCTTCGACCATATTTTAACATAGATTGACGTCGAAGTAGGTCGATCCTAAACGCTTACGGCCAGGACCTGGTTAATCCTATTGGTAATAAGCTTAAGGGTAATTTTAGCCCGCAGCCTAGGTCAAGAGGACCAGAAGAGAGCGCGAAAGGCACAGTTATTTGTTAAAATAACTTACTACGTTAGCCTTTGTTTCAGATCTTAAAATAGTAAGAGGTATTGTTCATCCACTTTTTATCCGGGCAAGTTTGGCCCACAATATCGGTCTATTTCAACATGAAATTTGGGATGCACAAGAATGTATACGTAAGCAAATTTAATATTTTCTTACAGCCTGAAGGCAAACAGACAGACGCTGTCCGTCTGTGTGTTTGTGTCCAGTTAGGTCTTTTGGTGGCTTCGCTATGGCCTAAATAATTTACTAACTTATATATTTATAAGTTAGTAAATTATTTATGAACCCCAAGGACAAACTAAAGAATAAATATTTGAGGTACATGTTTCTTACTATTTTAGCTATGATGCAACCGTTTAGTACAAACGCTCGTGGTGGAAAAAATATGATTATTGGAAGTCGGACCGCTTCTGAAGGTACCCATAAAGCCAGTAAAGAATTGTTATTTTTTTCGAGTGTAGGCCACTTTATTTTCGCCGCCCCATGTACAGCCACAAAATTAGCTTTTCAAAATTGGCGGTATGGTTGGTGTGGTTTATTAACCCTTTGGCAAATTTATATAAGTACAAACCGCGATTGTCAACAATAAAGTGACAACACAACACTTTGTTGTTGTTGACAATTGCGTTTTGTATAGAATGATAAATTATTTGACAGAGGATCAATGAAACATACCGCCAATCTTGAGCAAATGCATTATTGGTCGCTGCCGCCCTAGGAAGTTGCCGCCCAAAGAAAGTAATCTACAACGGCTATTTATAAAAACAGGCCAGCTTAAAGCTCTTTAAAGTAAGGTAATAGGTTAATGGCGGAATTTCTATTACTAAACGATTACAGAGTGCGAGTTTTTTTTCACATTCGCCTTTGAACGCGTTTCGCGTATACTAATGGAGGCTGTATACTTTTGGCGAGAGCTCTCGGGGGAGTCTCGTGGCGACACTCCTGCTAGCGGCTGACAGGTCAGACAAGGAAAGTGCAACCATTTAAACTCTCGCACTCGGGCGGTCTTGCTGTGTCTCGGCGAGAGTGTACAGCCTCCATAAGATTTTATATGGGATTTGTACATGTGTCCGGGAGCATCGCTAGCTGGCGCTGTACAATTGCGATATAAAATCTATGTAAACGCGTTCACGGTCGATTGTGAAAAAAACTCGCACTCTGAAGTCTGCCGTCTGCTAACGGTAAGTTTCTGTTAGGCTATCCACAACTTATTTGACAGAATCTTCTTACAACATCTGTTAAATAAAGTTGTGAATGACTCTGTAACCGGTGAAACAGGCCCCTTGGAATCTTCTCTGATAGTATTGTGTTTCAGAACAAACAGAAATAAATTACTACCCCGTCAAGATTATGAACCCATTGCACTGTTATGAAATTATGTCTTTCGTTGAGAATATTCGGGAGTACGAGTTCTGTGTCACATTTTTAGAAAAACATGATCGTTTAATCGGTAAGTTAATCTGTTGAGCTGAAACCATAGTGAACAGTGGCGTAACTACAAGGTGGCAAGCCGGTAAAATGCTACGGGCCCCTAGCCGGAAGGGGCTCCCGATTAGCCCCCCTAGACAAGTGGCAAGCGATTATTATTTACAATAATCGCTTGACGTATTTTTGTATTCGATTGACATAGTGGAACGAAAACGAATTTGCCACGGCCCCCGAACGGTATATTTACGTCACTGCTAGTAGATCAACTTTTACGCAATGCAGCTATGCGATGCGAGTTGCGAAAAAATATTTAGGCATAACCCATTCACGTTAACTTCGTGTATTTAATTTAGCCCTGGAACTTGGCAAGTCGGGGCCCGTGCCCCGGGTGACAGAAGGCGCCAAATTCTTTATTAAACAAACAATAATTAGTAAATAACACGAAAAGAACAGTTACTGATATGCACTATTTCCGGAAGGTCTATATCTTAGTAAACACCTTACAGATGAAGTTATAAAGATGAGAAAGGGTAAAAATAAATATAAGTCGGGCGGCATATAATAGTTATTGCCCCGCCTAAAAATTGAAGATCCGTTGCTAACTTTTTTACAAAAAAAAAACAGCCTCTTTCGTAAAGTGATGAGATCTGAAGTAATCCATGGTCAGGCAGCATGACATGTATTACGTCAGAGTATATATGAAGCGAGTAGGCTATCTCTGACCCAATCCACGATTTAACTACCTACTCCCTTGGGGCTGTTGTTGTATTATCAACTGCAAACTTATAGCCAATATTCACTGATTAAAAATTCTGCTAAAGTAATTTAATCGTGGATTGGGTCGAAGATAGCCTGTTTCCTCCATATAGTCTGACGTATGCATTACGTCACGTCATGCTGCGTAATCATCTAAGGACTACATGAAAACAATTATTTCAACTAACTTTCGAACGGACTCTACCACATAAATGTTAGTCATCCCATTTTGACAGCTTAGAATATATTCGTTAAGATGGTTAAGATTTAAGTTAAGATTCTTTTTTTTATCTGTAGAGTTTTTACTATAGTGGCAATATTCGGCGTCGTAAAAAACTTATAACCGAAATGATATGGAAGCTATAATCTATAAAATTTAAAGATCATTAACTCAGGTACAATAAATATAAATTATAACACTAATTTAGACAAGGTAACGAATCACAGTACAATCTGAAAAACAGATTCATAAATGATGGGCGAACATTATTTGATTGGGTTACGTGAAGTCAGTGGTAGCAACTATTATATTTACCCGACTGTGCCAAAAGGAGAGTATTGTATAATTGTTATGTTTCTGTATAATTGTTTCGCACGCTATGCAGCCTAAACGGCTTGATGGATTTTGGCAAGAGAGGTGTTCTTTACATTCGTATTGACTGAGAGAGGGACATTAGATGACGTATCTAGTGTCACGTAAATGTAAAAATAAAAACAAAAAATCGGAATTTTGGCGCCAAATTCGAATTTTGCATTGCTTAAATCGCAACGGTTCCTGCAGTCGGGTTTACTGTTTTTGGACATTTAGCTTGTTTATTCTGTGGTGTTAGTCGAAAACTGAACTTCGTCATAACACGCGCAAATAATGTTGGCTCGGTGAGGAATCAGGGAAGTTGAACCAGAGTCAGATAGCGAAACTCATTTAGCGAAGTTAGCTGGTCGCGTTATTCCAAACCCAGCCGATAGATTACGACTCAAACCAAATAACGTAGGTCCGTCAACTGGCTCTGTGTCAATTTCCTTCACGATAAAAGGCTTTCGAAAAGAGCTACTCATCAGCATGCACCATAGTGGTGTTATCTACGTATATCATATCAGTTTCTTTAATGTCGGATGGCAGCAGACAAAATGGCGGCGGATGGGACCAGAAGCCGTTTTCGGTACACACGATGGAAGCTTCGCCGTTAATCTCGTAGCCGTCATCACAGGTGTAAATAATGAGGTACCCCACGGGATATTTCCCGTCCTTTGACGCGGCGTGAGTCAAAATCCTCCCGTTATCCGGTATAAGAGGATCCGGACAGTATATCGCTGAAAAAGTTTTTTTTTTTAATGGAGAAACGCAGTATGTAGCACAGTGTACAGAAAAAAATACATGTTTAACCTGTGCGATTTAACTAGGCACATGACCATAGCAAAGACAACTAGCCAATTGTTACCGATATTTTAGGTAGTTTTCTATTGCTGTTCTTGGACATTTGGTAAATTTTTTTTTACATTTTTACAAACTGACTTTGTGAAGGTCATGTGCCTAGTTAAGTCGCACAGGCAATAAATAATACATTAGGGGTTTTAACAGACTCTTAATTAGCTTAATAAACTTAAACCAGATATGTCGTCATTCTTATCATTACAAAAAACCGGCCAAGTGCGCGTTAGACTTGGGCACGAAAGTTTTCGTATTTCATACCAATAAATAATTATTTTTAAGCCTAAAATTAAAACTAACTTCCAAGGAAATAAGATATCAAAAACTTAAAGTCAAAAGGTATTAGGTATAAGATTTTTTTTGTTCTTAAAAAGTCTCATTCTTTTTAAATGATCATTTCCAGCATATGCTTTCAGTTCTTATCACAGCACTATGATAAACTCAACTCACGTATGCATTGCGGTATCTCGCCCGACCACCGTCCATCATTCTCACACTCGAGCCCCGGTGTACCGACGAGGCGGTAGCCCCACGCGCAGGCGAACACCACTCTCCCGCCAAATGACGAGTTGTATTCTACCACGCTGAGCTGCGGGCCGAGCGAGCGAAGCGTCGGACAGAATGTCTCCACACACGTCGGCGGATACGACGACCAACGACCTGGGGAGAATGAGAGCCTACACTACTTCCTGATATGTGTTGTATAGGCTATTCACAACTTATTTGACAAATTCTCCGTTAGCTGTCTGATAAGTTGCGGTTAGCCTAGCCGACACTTATCAGAAAATGTTAAAACAGCCCCTGACATCATTATTTAGGTTTTACAACTCAGTTGTGCGCGCGGCCCTTTATGTGCGTGAGAATACACAATTTTTATTCGTGTGTTAGTAAGACGGCAGGCAAATAATATTTTTAGTTTTTCTGTCTGTCTCTCTATCTGTCTGTTACCTTTAACAGTAAACTGTAAGTAGGGAAAACATACACACTCTAAATTCTACAAAGTAACTTTGTAATCAAAGTTACACCCTGTATAAATACTAGTACGCGTGAGCCACTTACCATCTCCCATACAGTAGACCACAGAGGACCCGTTGAGATGATAGCCCGGCTGACAACTGAAATGCACCGCATTACCAAGGCGGGTGCCCTGAGCAAACTGGTGTACGTGGGACGAAGACACGTTTAGCACAGGACAAACTATATCTGTGGACAAGATTGAGCGTACTGTGTGTGAAAAGATGACAACAAACTCCTGCTTGGATTATGCTTTCGCCTAATATATGTCGGTAGCGGTCATTGACTCTATGTCAAATTTCAAAAAAAAAAAAGTGGCAACAATTTGTTGAAAATGTTGTGTAAAGAAATTACAATTTTTTTGTCAGAGGGTTAGCCGACAACATTAAGCGAACTCATAATAGGTCTACTACAAATATTTTTTTCCACGGGAGCATAAAATCGAAAGTTAAAAGCATCCTATAATGTATTGACGACGTCTGTGGCGCAGCGGTTGAGCTTTGGTAGTTCACGCCGGGGGTCGCGGGTTCGAATCCCGTCGACGGAACAAAAAGTTTTCAATGTTCCTGGGTCATGGATGTATATTAAATATGTGTATTATATAATAAAAATCTTA
>JAOTAV010032496.1:0-46243 GCA_026546445.1 Cyclargus thomasi
TTAAACTACTACTTACTACAACAATCAACTGCTTAAAAACTACTCATAAAATCTAAATATATGTCAATTAGAATTCGAGCCTCTTCTGAATTAGGTGAGAACAGAAAACTATCACTGAATCTTCCGAGAGTATACTTTTGAGTCCCGGGGAAGGATATAGGACATTTTTTATCTCGGAAAAATAAAGTATCCCTACGGGATAAACGAATTCCGACACCACGAAGTTGCGGACATCATCTAGTTATAAATAAATTCGTAAAAATAAATGAAGACATACGTGAAAGAAGCAGTTAAGTAACATGTTAAAATCTCCCGGATTTTTCGTAAATGGACGCTTTAGGACCAGAAATGTCATTTCAATTAAAGTATAGCTAGATACACTAGACAGATAATAGGTATTTTACAAGATTTGTTGCAGTTAGTATTTACTCGTATAGGAAAAAGTTAGTATTTATTCGAAAGTTGTAAAATGAAAGAAAAAGTAAAAAATCACAGAACAGACAGGACTTTAGTTGTTAAATTTAAAAAATAGAACATTACGTCCCTGCTATTATAATAATATAGCATATACATAAAGCAAAATGAAACCTATAGCTGAAAACATAAAGTATGGTTGATCGGAACGTTACTTCAACAGGTAAATCCATGCCAACCGATAGCAATAATATGTCTCATTAAGTGTACAATTGTACACTCGAGCAATGTCAAGGTTGCACGGTTCACGTCTTTTCGAAGACGTATACTACACAGTTACATAGTATATAGTTAGTGTGACGTAAGGAAAATTGCAGAAATTTCTCGGTAGTGGTTTATGTGATAACTTGCATAGAATTGAGGCAAAGATTTTCCGATACGCTATGTTTCAAGTTTCTTGCTCTATGGACTATTGAGCGATACGATCGCAACTTCTCACAAAAATCTATTTGAAATAAGTTAGACGTTCTGATTAACTACATCACGAAATTTAGACACAACAATCGCAACAAATAATTCGCAGCTGAAAATTGGTAGAGACGTTAAGTACATTATAAATAAAGCCTCACAATTCCCCGGCATTGCATTTTGTATTAAATTTTTATTCAAGCTTAAGTTTTGTCACGCGTTCGCTTATTTCTTGGCTACCATTGGTCGCAGCTTTGTTATATATAGAGCCTGTTACTTTCACGATAGAAGGACCATCCTAAAAAAAGTCTTTTTTTACTATTGTACAAGCAAGTTCAATCAACGCCACACGCTGTAGACGTACCGGGTGCGCTTCACTTTACAAATAAGGAAAAATAAATTTGCTTTTGTAATACTAATTTAAACTTTAACTTTGAACTCTAATTAATTTAACCTAAACATTTTGTATGAATTCAAGTTATTTTTAAATAACGCCTACATGTAGTTTTTGTTGCTATTTTCCTTATATACCTGAAATAAGATGCTCGTTGCAAATAATCGTTTGAATTTAGATATGAATATAGCAGATTATACTGAGAAATGCAAATTCTGTAGAAACATGAGAATCAAGAGATCTGCAACATCATTACATAAAAACTGATTCATTGTTATGTGATACAACATATAATTAGACTCATGAGTCTATTAACATTTTCGTGTTTAATATATTAAACACGAAAATGATTTTACGAATCATAGACCAACTTGTGATTTTGTTAAAAAATCAGTTTTTAACAAAATCACACGAAGCTAGAAAATAGTTGGGAAGCTGTAATTATATAACGAATGGTGCTACTTATAATAATAAGTTTTAAGGTAATTTAAAATAATTTATTTTAAAATATTTAGATATTATTTGGATATGACTTCTACGTTATCTTGATTCTTGTGATTTAAACAATCTTTATTTGATATTTCATTTGTTTTTTTGCACTTCAGATGCTCAAACAATTTATCGACACGATGCTTTGGAAAACTTTCGTTCGGATTATAAAATCGTTTAAGATTGGCGGTATGGTTCATTAAACCAAATGTCAAAAAATTTCTCATTTCCATACAAAATATGATTGTAAACAGTAAAAAGTTATAATTACTTATTTATCGGCTTCTACCGAAACACTAGTATAAGCACATTCGCTAACTCGTGACAGACATGTGAAGCAAACATTTTAACGCAAATTAGGCACTACTGTTTGTAAAAATGCACGTTGGCGACACGTGAGGTACTTGACATAATATACAATAATTACGTACATACATGTATATATGTAAACATACTACACCCCCAAAACACTGACGCCACATAATTTCTTCCGATAGACATAAAACATGACACAAATTAGCAATAGTATGATTATTTTTGTGACGTCAATTTTTATTTGTTTTGTCGAAGTTTTCAAGTTATATTTGCGAAATGCTGAGTTCAAGTTTTCTGTCCTTGCGTATTAATTAAATGTTACAATCGGAAGACGGAAGACGTGTCCAAGATTGTTCCACGTGCTTAGAAGTATACTTAGTTTTTTGTTTGAGTGTTAAAATGTGAGGAATAAATAACGATATACGTTACATCGTGTCAAGTATAAAGTTATTCTAAGAACTGTAATCGTCCGCCCCACTACGAGAGTCATTGGAAAAAAGTGGTACACATTACTTCTTCAGTAAATTTTACCTAGCATAAGTGAATAAGAGCAGTTTCTTGCGCTTTCGCGTTTTGATAAACTTTGTCGTAAACTCGGTTGCGTCGAAATACTTTAATCGCGTAATGGTAGTAGTCCTTGTTTATCTCAAATTGTCTGCATGACCATTATTAGTAAAGTGTATGAGTATTGAATAACGTATGTTACGTACAAAAAAGAATCCCCTGAGATATTTGTGCGCCAATCACCCCAAACTGCTTAGTTTTGATGAAAGGTATGGCTCATTAACCCTCTGTAAGATTTTTGTACAAACCGCGGCTGTCAACAACAAAGTGACAGGACAACATTTTGTTGACAATCGCGTTTTGTATGGATAGACAATTTTTCGACAGAGAGATAATGAACCATACCGCCAATCTTGGGCGAATGCATAATAGGGTGCCTAACCTAAACTTTAAGGTGTGTAATATGGAGCTATCAGCGCATTTCAAAAAAATGATATTAGTTTAGAGTTTAGACCCTAAGTTCATCATTTTGTTTTGTTACACTATTACCAAAACAAAATGATGGCCGGCCGGCCACACATTATAATATAAGAATTGCTTGTCAGAAAAATTCAAACATTTGGTCTCGGAAAAAAAATCATGATTCCAAAATATTCAGTACTATTATATTTTTTTAGGTGATTTTTAAATTACAGACGAGCGAAATTTAGATATATTATGTAAAATCTATTACATAATGTATCTAAACGAATAAACTCTATTATAACAATGTTATTAATACGAAAGTAACTTACTAACTACTAACGTTAACGGTTAAACGATTAACGTAAACTTGCGTTAAATCTTTCGAAATGTAACTTATTAACGAAGTTAATATTTTTATAGGATGTTATATATTAAAGGATAGCGATTACCGAAGTTAGTTATTTGATTTGATTAAAGTTAGTTCCAGCTATCATCTGTATATTACGCTTTCATGCCTACACTACGGGCCCGATTTTGATTAAATTTGGTATGGATACCTCCATAGTATCCTCCATCCTTTGAGTCCCAGGAAAGGACATGGGTTACTTTTTATCTCGGAAAAAATTCGGAAATACCCTCGCAAAAACGAATTTTGGCGCGACGGAGTTGCGGTCATCTAGTGGACTAATATTTTGTCTTCTTCATAATTTTGTGTTTTCAGCTCGGTGCCAGCGTACGAGCTGACAGTGGAGGCGGCGGGCGCGGTGGCGGTGGCGTGCGCCCAGGCCAACACCGCCTCGGCGCAGCACCAGCACCATGATCACAGGAAGAGGACCTCCACCAAGTTGTAAGTATACTTACCGCTTCTTTATACTTGCTGCTAACGCCTCCATGGTCTAATGGTACAGAGCTCGTAAGATCATAGGTTCGATTCCTGTATTGGAAACATATTATGTAAATGTTTGGTTAGGACAACGTAGGCTGATCACCGTATTATCTGACAAGTAAGATTATCCATGTGTCGACATATAAAGCCAGCCCTGCGCCTGATCACTCACCAGTTATGTCAGTCATCACACTGAATCATTAGAGTAAAGGAAGAGAGAGTGCTCTTGTGTACTGCGCACACACTTGAACACTATGTAAGTATTTTTTAATGACCTACCCTCACCGAAAACGGTGTGCCAGTTACTGTTATTACTGTTGCTATATCTACAATGTGTTCGCAACTCTCGAAGTGATTATTTAATAGAAAATATATAATAGTATAGCTGTTATATAATTATAATTGCTTATTATTATCTTAGGAAACAACCACCCTTTAATATTGTTATGAAAGAAAGTTCGAATGACCTTGCATCCGTATAAATTCCATGGACTTTGGCTAATGTTAGATGAAAATGTTTTCTATGAAAGCGCCTTCTGGCAGTTCAATAGTTGCCTGGTTACGCTGGCCCCTTGTTACGGGCTACACCTGGGACTTAGTAGAATAGTTATAACAACCCCTTTATGTTAAAGCCCGAAATGTAGTATCGTTTCTAGTTACTGCATTATTTTTGTACTTAAAGGCATTAAACATTTTCCTAAATGTTCATCAGAAAAAATTTAAAAATTTAAGTAAAAATTTTAAAGTTCAGTTTTCCTGAAGAAAGTATTTCTGAATAAACTTTATTTTTTTTAAATACATTTCGTTTGTTTGTTATATTTAAAACAAATGTAAGTTTGTTACAAAAATAATATCTAAGCAATCGACACGTTAATTGGAAACCGAAGCCAACTTTAATATTGTTTATTACTAGTGCACATCTCAAAGGGTTTGAGCTACAAATTAACAGTTCAAGTTTAATCAAAGTTAGCACCCAAAATCGTAGGAGGCAACTGTTGAGTGAACGAGCAATTATAAGATTTCACACATGTCACGTAACATGTCGCTACGTTTATCTGCTATTCTCCGTTTTAATACATTTTAAAACCCCCGTGTGTTATAAGTGTGACGTGTCTATCTGTCTGTCTGTCTGCCTTCAGTATCATAGTTCCTTTACGAATGAAGCGATTTCAATTCAGTTTTTGTTAAGTAGCATAAGAGCCACTCACGTTAATCAAAATTAATGTACCTCTATATGTAGCTGAAAACTGTGTAGCTTTTGAAGTATTCGAAATGTTATTTATATTAAAATCATTGTTCCCATCGACAACATCCGCTAAAGTTGATAAATCCTCTCGCTTTTACAACATTTTTTTAGTACTGCTCGGCTCTACTGGTCGTAGCATGATGTTATATAGCCTAAAGCCTTTCTCGGTAAATAGACAAACATAAAAGAATTTTTCAATTCCGGCCAGTAGTTCCTGAGATTAGTGCGTTCAAACAAACTCTTCAGTTTTATATTATTAGTATAGGTAATATAGATAATCGCTAATTTCATCCTTTTATTTCTATTAATTTATTTATTTTTGTATTATTACAGTAAATCAGGTAGCGTTTACGATGACGACACCACCGAGGATTCATGTTCGAGCCGCACCCTCTCCGATAAGAAGTGAGTATACATATATATACTCGTATATATATAGTCTTTTATGAATCTCATGCAACGAATAGTAAAATTATCTGTATTTTAAATGCGCCTATGCTTACCTTTCAATATCACCATAAGGTTGGCTGGTAGAGAACGCCGCAAGGTATTAGGCCCGCTTATGTAAATATTTGCATGAAGTATAAATAAATAAATAAATAAAATATTTTTTTGCATCGGAACAGTTATTATGTATTTACGAACCAAAAAAAACGATTAAGAGAGGCACAAGCTTTAACGCATAAAACAATTTCAGGCAAAACCACAGCGAGATTGAAAAGAGAAGGCGCGATAAAATGAACACATACATATCGGAACTGAGCGCGATGATACCAATGTGCGGGGCCATGTCTCGTAAACTGGACAAATTGACAGTTCTTCGGATGGCTGTACAACACCTCAGGTCCGTCAGAGGAGCCCTGTCAGCCGGGCCATTAACAGCTAGACCCATACCAGCCTTCATATCTGAGACGGAACTTAACTCACTGGTTCTCCATGCAGCCAAAGATTGCTTCTTGATGGTAGTTGGATGCGACCGCGGCAGGTTGCTATACGTGTCTGCGTCTGTTACACGAATGCTGTATTATGAACAGGTAATTTGAAATACACACTACTAATAACACAGCTATCAAACTGCAAGTCATACAGTACACCGATGGTGGTGTGCGATAGAAAACTAATGCTTTAATTTTTTTCCAGTCGGAACTTCTTGGTCAGAGTTTATTTGATATCCTCCATCCAAAAGACGTAGCAAAGGTGAAAGAACAACTATCTTCTTCTGATCTAAGCCCACGAGAGAGACTCATTGACGCAAAAAGTAAGTATTTACAAAATTGGATGTCATATTTGTAAATACACTTAAATTATCTGGTATAATTTTTATTTAATAATTTTTCAGCCATGTTGCCCGTCAAACCAGATGTAGTAGCCGGGGCATCTAGACTCTGTCCCGGCGCGCGGCGCTCTTTCTTCTGTCGAATCAAATGTAAAGCGAACGCATATGCGTCTGCCGCTAATGCTACAACTACCACCCAATCTAACGTAAAAGAAGAATCCGAACCTACAGCAAAACTACGAAAGAAACAAGCACCCGAGAAAAAATATTGCGTTGTCCAGTGCACTGGTAAGGAAAATGGCATCTTGGTACATTCTTTCTAATCTCTCCATATTTATCTCGAATTGTGAATAAATTTTCTGTATTTTTTTCAATAGGCTACTTGAAATCATGGGCTCCAGTGGAGATTTCGGAAGCAGGTGGAATAGACACGGGGCCTGATGATGGTGAAGCTTGCAACCTATCCTGTTTAGTTGCCGTAGGTCGCGCATTAAACGACTTGATACCAACACAGATCAGCCCAACATCCCCAACGAGAAACGTCAACAATTTCGTACCACAACAGAATGATACGAAATTTGGATACAATATGGATCAAAAGTAAGTTTTACTTTATTGTAAACTTAAGTCGAGAGCTTGTATTAGTATATCATTAGGTATTTCGCATGTAAGACAGGCTGTTTATAAAAATTTAACTGCATAATCGCAGAGATTTATGATTAAATATTTTTCAATTTTAATATCAAACGTTTCGACAACCATAACTAACTTTCTTTTGTCGACAGTCTGATGCACGATAGTCCAGAATTGCAGGACTTCGACCTCGTCTTTTTAGGGTATTATTGAAAATAATTATTTTAGAATACTACTGAGATGCATGAAATTAGATTTGGAATTGAGTTTCCACGAGCAGACATAAGTATTATTGTTTTTTTCATGGCCACAAGTAAAGTTGTAGTTTCGTAATCATTGAGCAATTGCGGAAATTACTTCTGGTCTCGCGCTTTCGGTGTTTTGAGTTTTTGATGGCGTATCATTTTTATCGTCTAGATGTTGTCACATTTAATTTTGACAGTATTAAAATAACAGTTGTATTCGTTTCTAATTTTCTATCGCGCAAATCCTTCATTGCGCATGTCAAAATCAAGTCATGTCAAAGTCACAGAAGTTTTATATATTTTGACTGATTTTGACGTTGATTGACGCTTCACGTTGCGTTTTTGGCATCATTTTGACATGCGTAATGACGGGTTGCAAGATAGAAAAGTTGAAACGAATACAACAAATAAATGGCCGTATTTTTAATTTACAGCAAACCAAGAGCAAAAGATATGGATTGTTTGGTACCAAACGCAATAACAGAAGTACAGTCTCAGGAAGAGTGTCAATACGATGTCTATAAACAAAGTGTGTATTTTTTTAATTCTTTTTTCTTAAGTGTAATTTTAATACAACAATTCAGCATTAGTTTATGCTTGACTAACGCTTCTGCTTTGTTTTAAATGTGTCGCTTGAAATTGCTTTTGTTAAGTTGATAAATTGAGACATTTCTTAGATTTATTCACAGCCTTTGATTTAATACACCATGTGGACATTATGTTATTTTCTTAAACTTATTAAAAATAAATAACAACATTTGTTTAGCGCCTTATACACGGACAATGGGTACTTATTTTGAATATTTTATTTGAATATACTAAATTCTTTTTGGTGTACCTCAGGGATATGTATTTGGATCTTTACTTATCTTTATATTAATTGTTCAATAAAATATATTGTTAGTAAGAATACGACTATAGTAAAATGTTTATGATTGGTGTGTCTTGTTATTGACAATGGGAAAACTTTACTCTCTAGCATAACTTGGTGTCAGAGACATTTTACGTGGTGTATCCTACAAAGTATTACCGCGTGCTCTGCGTTTAACAGGTTACATGAAACCTTGGATACCATCGAACCTGTCTGAAGGTAGAAGTTCTGATGCTGGGTCAGGTAACTCTGAATGTAATCTGCCGTGCATGACGGTAGGCCGAAATCTAAATGAAATTTCACCAAACAGCACATCGGGGCCGCTTATAAGACCTCTTCAATACATATCCCGACACGCCACCGACGGAAAATTTTTATTCGTGGACCAAAGGTAAGATAAATTTAGTTTCCTATCACCTCAGTGACTCAGGAGCTTATTTCGAATTTCAGGCCTTGCAAGGGTAATTTTAATGAGTTTACGTTAAATGTCATTTTAGATATTTTTCTGTCTCTTATTTTAGAAATAGTTGCCATTGTTGTGTTGTTACCGCACATTGCAAGATTAAGATCACTTTATACGTACGGAACGCATTATTATTAGAGTTTTTGGTCTTGCTGCATACTAAACTACTTCTCGGGTGTAGTACGTAACGGTGTATTTGTTTTTGCAGGGTAACATTGGCTCTAGGTTTCCTACCGCAGGAGCTATTAGGTTCGAGCCTGTATGAGTATGTTAGCGGTCCGGAGTTGGGCGCAGTCGCTCGAACCCACAAGGCTTCGCTTCTTCGCCGCGACCCGATGCGTACGCCGCCGTACAACTTCAGACGGAAAGATGGCGCGTACGTCCGCATTCAGACGCACTTCAAGCCATTCAGGTTTGTTCTTCCTATGTTAACAGATCTTGAACAATGTGCCTTTTTTAGTCGGCTAAAATATTATTTAGCATCCTTGCCTATTTTGGTAAAATCAGGTATATCCAGATTTAAGAAAAATATAGCTTTTTCTTTATTTTTATTACAACTTAATTATTTAGTTACAACTTAATTAATAATACATCTTACTTTCAGAAACCCATGGACGAAGGATGTGGAGTGTCTAGTGGCTAACAACATAGTAGTTACGGACATGCAGAAACAGCTACCCGCAGACGACTGCCATCGCTTCGACGTTTTCAAACAGAGTTTGTATAATTGTTTACAACTTAGTTTGAAATAACACTAACATCACAACACTAACATTTGATTTTGAGTCTTGAACGTTATTGAAACATTGAAAATAATTTAATTGCAGTATTATTCAATAGGCGTCCGTTACATATATTTTTTTTAATACAGTAGTTTCTTTAATACAGTAGTTAATTTAGTACTCTAAGGTTGTTTTGTGTTAAAGTACTTTTATAATAAGAACTATATTTTTTTTTGTGATTAGAGGTGATCACATTCTTCAGATATCAATTGACAGGTTATTGCTTTGAAGCGGTAAGTTTTTTACCTCATCGAAGACTTGGTGTGTTTAATTTCTTCTTTTATTTTGTAATTTCTAATAAATCTTCTAGTGGCTTCCACAATATTATAATTATTCCAATAATCTTAATTCTTTATACGACAAAGTTTTCTTTTCTCGTCTGTACTATTCTGGCTATATTAATATGAGTATTAATTAATTTTCTTCTTTAATATATGAATTTCAACAAATTTCTGTTTAACTTAAATATTTAGCATGAGAATGCATATTTGAATATACTATTTTCCTTGCTACTCCTATCATTTTCTTCTTCGGTGATTTGGTATTATGCTATTAATACTTCTTATAGCACCTTTAACAAAACATTTAATCGTAATCACAAAATTACATTATATATTTTACCAATTGTGAACTGTTCAGTCCCTATAGTTTCGGAAACAAGTGGCTGTGACATACAGCATACAAACATGGCGTGTCTGTAAGGGATCCTTTTTTTGCCTTTTGACTCCGATTGTTAACATGTTATATCAGAGTTGTTGATTCATAGGCATACGGAGGACCTACGTGATTTGGTTGCGTTACGTGTAACCTAGCCGACCGATCAAAATGAACTTCAAGCGAAATTACACTCTCAATCTAGCTAATAATCGGTCTATCAATCAATCTAATCAGCTGGTTATAAGATCAATCTTCCATTATTCCTGACCAAACCGCTAGGTTGGACGGATGTCAGATCGAGCGTATAACCTCCGCCTTATTTCTCCTAACCTGACCAAATGACGCATGCTCCTCATCTGCCTATCAATTTCTTCAATGGAATGATACAGATACGAAAAATACAGATACAAATACGATGAGTGATCAAACAGCACACAATCATTAAACCTGCTACAAATAACGTGACTAGCGTGAATGTGAGGCGCCGTGTTTGTTTGCAGACGGCGCGGTGCTCGGTGACTCACGTAGTGCGGTTTCAGAAGCCGATCTCGAAATGCAGCGACTCATCGACTCGCAGGTCGAGTCGCATAAGATCGGCTCGACTATCGCCGAGGAAGCGCTAAGGAGGGCGTCCCGAGACCAGAGCCCAGAGCTGCCGGTGGACTTGCTACAAGACGCTGTCTTCAATCAGCAGGTGGGCTTAATCTCCGCACAGCCTTTAAAAGCATACTGCCAATTCCTGTAAAGGGTGATTGTCAGGCGGCAAGAACCTTCTCCTAAGGCGATGGACCCTAGGATGATAGAGTGGTAAACAACAGGGGGTGCGCATGCTAATAATACGCCCCTAATTATGATATTTACGTTAGGCAACCGCAAATATCGGCTGTTTACTCTTTCATTGTTGTATATCGACTGGAATTTGTTTACGAATTCCCAGAGTTATAATACCTAATCATAAAATCACTTCCAGGCATCACTAGACAACATCCTCGGCGTGGAGTCCTCTTACCAAGTGCGCAACAATGTGCCGCTATCCGCTGCAGGGGCGGACTCCCCGTCGCCAGAGGTGTGCGCCTCCCCGCAGCCCCCATCGCCCACTCTCGACGGTAACGGCGAAGCCGCCATGGCGGTTATCATGAGCTTGCTAGAGGCGGACGCGGGGCTCGGTGGCCCTGTCAACTTCGCGAGCCTTCCCTGGCCGCTACCATAGGGCACTGTTTAGTGGCGTCGCGTTAAGTAAACTGGCGCCCCTGAGCGTCGGTTTGTTATAAGACTCATCCTTCCACAAACCTCTTCGGGGAACCTCGATATTATCTCTCAATATATAATATCACTAATCAATCGCCTGAAAAAGTTGTCTCGCAAAGGTGACAACTCTGTAAAGTTTTAGTCTGGTAGAAGTTTTTATAATGCCTAAAAAATTTTGTTTCTTTTATTTCAATATTAATCGCTTTAAAGTATTTGTCAAATCGGTAAAAACAAATTAATGGCATAAGTATTTTACTGCATAACAGCTACACGGCAGACGCAGTAAAGTGACGAATGTGGTCTTATAGCAAATCGACAAGCGAGGTGTTATAACATTTTTTTCGTGATTATGGAGATGAGTTACTAAGCGTACGTGCACGCATTTTTACGTACACGCACGCAACTCTGAACGTACATACATATCCGTTTATGTTAATTCATGAATTTTGTGCATAATATTCTACTAAAATACTTAGTAAACAACAAGTTTGCACTGAATTTTAATTACATTTTAAGTTGTTGAGTCATTTTAGGTATAGAATTTTAAGTAGATAATTTTCGGAATTTTTGTTCTGGGCTAAGATGATTTAAGAGAAATAGTAGGTAATAATAGCTCAGTAAACATTTCCGGAATAGGCGTTTTAAGAATTTTATTATACATAGAAATTACGTGCAAGCTTGTTGTTAACAAGAAAGTTGATAAAAAATTTATGAAAAATATTTTAGTGAAAAAATATTTTATAACAAGGAACATTATGAACATGGTACTTCTAGTGCAAAATAACTTTTATAAAATGAATGAAAATTTCATAACGCAACTGTTGATTTTGTTTGTAACGCTTATTTAAGTTATTCTGATATTCTTGCCTCATTTTGTTAATTTTGAGCGTTTTAAAATATCCATATATATATTTTTATTGGGCATCACAATAATTAAGTTGATAGTTTGTATTTCTATACATGTCTATACTTAACAGTGGATTATGTTTACGCGTATTTATTTTGTAAACTAGGGCTTTAAAATATGGAGTTTATTTAAAGAAGTGTTATTAATATATTTTAATCTTGGTTGCCATTCAGTTTACTAGTTACTTTACCGTCTGAGAATTAGAGTAAGGGTCTGCCAACATATATTAGATATTAGAATGGCACATACTTACTCAGAAATTATCGAATTATGAAATATGACGGTGAAATGTTAAATATAAGACACAGGGTACCTTATTTTATTAAATTTTTAATAGAATAAATTATTTGTAATAGTGTAATTATGTTAAGTATAGTACGTTCTGCCGATGATTGCAACTGGCACAAATGCTAACCCGTGGAAATTAATCTTGGAGTACCGAAGGCGAAAGCTCCAATTATTGGAAAAGACACTATTTTTTTATTTAAGTGATAATTTATATACTTTTAGTGAAACCATGGTACTAAATAAAGTTAATGTAAATAAACTAAATATTAGGGGTGAGTACGATACGCGCTTTCTTTGGTCTCATATTAATTTCTGTGGGTTTCATTTTGTAAATTACGAATCCAAATGACTTTGACATCCACGAAAAATCACAATTTGTTATGTTTGCAACTCGAAATGTTGTGCATACAGTTCTAGTTACAAACCATGAATTGAAAACTTTTCTTAAGTGTCGTCGATATTTTTTTTCGTCTCGTTGTACCTGATAAACTTAATAATATAGGCGATTCAGCGATTTCGCATTCGATTAGGCAGCTTACTTTTCTATTTAATGTCGACTCAACATTTTTTTACTTAACCTTGGCCATCACTAGTTGACAAAAATTAATGATAAGCGTTGATTAAAAATAGTTTGCCCGACTACGGCAAAGAAAATTTAAGCTTGGAATATGTATGTGTGTTTAAAACAATATTAACAACGAATTATCACAATTTTATAAATCGGGAATCGTTTTCTTGCTTATTTGGTTGGCTAGATGACGTCACGTGAATTCAAAATGGCCGCCTCTAGAGTGGCTAGCCGTCGACGGGTTTTAGTTTTTAATTAGTGCTAATTAAAAACTAATCGATGTTATTCACACAATTGTTATCCCTCTAGATATACAACAACTGCAAGACATCCAACAGTGGATGTGGAACCCAATCTACAACTACGACGAAAGTGAGGGATCTTCCGGTGCATTTTCCGGTTATCAGTCGAAATACTAAGAGGTTGTAACTAAACTATGCCAGTGTTACTGCTCAGTACGTTATGACGTCACGCTCGGTCGCCATCTTGTTTACTGGGGGTCCGCCATTTTGTTGAAATGAGTTTGACGTTGTGATATTACACTAGCATGTGCTTAACGATGGCTGGTTTAACGTCAGGCACGAAAGCCATTTTGTTGAGGCTGCCATTTTGTCGAAATCTAATATGGCGTCGCGTATGCGATAACAGTATAGTGGATACCGATGACGTTACATCGTGCTAGCTAGTAGTGGTATAGTTTAGGAACACAAGCTAAGGTGTTGGCCTTAACGAGTTGATATTTTCCAAATTTAAATTTCTAATTCTCGTTTTCGCTGAAAGTGATTTAATTGTCTTCTGGTATTTTCCATTTTTAATTGATTTTGTTAGCTTAAGGTTAACTTTGAGTGTCTTTAACACTAAAGTGTTTTACTTCTTTGATTTTATTAATATTTTTAGTTTGTTATAAACTTTATAGTCTATATGAAATCGTTTATCCAATCGACAGTTTCATTTACAGTTAAATGTTGTTTTACAAAAATTTCGCGTCATAATATCATTGATATTTTTAACTTTTATATAATTATAAAGTTTGTTATCGGTATATATTACATTACACATATTTTACGGATACTGAAATGATAAGTAAATTAGGTTTACCTATTACATACTTTTAAAATAATTTTATTTGCGTGGGTCCTCGTTAGTTACTGTTGGTGCTTTCGTATATGAGGAATAGCCTCTTGTTTCTTCTCTATGCATGATTTTCCTCTTAAGTTTTCGTTTCTCTTACATCATAATTCTTCTAAATTTAGAACTCAAAAGTAAGTTCTTAAGTTTCCAAATGTCGAGAGACACCTATGTCTTGTTTTTGCCTTATACGGGCTATTTCTAAAATTATACTTTCATAGTTTAAATCATGAATCTTTGTAAGACAATAATTATTTCTGCGGCTTATTATTTCTGTTTTTTAACTAAAAAATTACACAATATTAAAATATATCCTCGAAAAAACAACGCCAAGACCGGTGACGCTTTAACAATAATATATTTTGTATTTGATTTAATAAATTAAATTTTTATAACAAAATATATTTTTCTGTTTACCCTTTTAAGAGTTAATTTTAAGAACATTATATTTTTGTATTTTACGAATGAAAGTATTTATAACGTTGTTTTTTAATGTATGTACTTATATATTGATTTTATTTTTGATCGATTAGGTCTTAAGTACTGTTTGAGTACATGCTTGGGTTATAGTTTAGTAAAAAATTTATATAAATTTTTGGACATTGTCATGTCAGTATAGTACTAATAAAAATCTACTCTTAAAAACAATGTTTACTTTTTGTAAAAATAGTGTTCTGAGTTTTGAAATTCTTTTTTTGTACATATCAATGATATTTTTTTATAGTATATTCTACTCTGACGCTGGGTCTCGCCCTGGAAACTATGTGTCAAATATTTCAATTTGGAAGAATTTTTACATTTAAAAATGTGTAGCTGAACCTAAGTAGTGCTTAAAATATGTAAGTACGTTATTGTATGTTATATGTGAGACTATAATATAATTTGTTATATAGCGTTTTGTAAAATATAAGATCCAAGTCTCATGACTGAGGCTAATATAACAATTAGTCTTAGTTATTAATTTGAATATTTCTTAAAGAACGTGCTTAAGAATTTTACTCTGAAAACTAAAATATTTTTAATGGATTTGACCGAAGTAGTAATTGTATTTTTTAAATCAGCCTTGATCATCTGACTTTTTCATTGTCCTTATACCTCCAGTCAGAAGCACCAAATCACTAACCTAAAAGTGATTATTTTACAAAACGCTGTATTCTATTGATGTTTTATATGTATTGTTTGTTTCAATATTATATTACGTCATCGGTCTAAACAATATTTAGGGCTTGTTTCATAACATTTTTTTATTATCAGTTAGCTGGTTTGTGAGTTTTGTCGCTCAATATGTACCAAAAAGCAGCAAAAATTCTAAACTGTGGAATGACAAATAGCTTTTTTTCAACAAAATGCGAAATGCGACCCTTTTAATACAATATAAATTGATTTTTTTACGCTCTATTGTTGAATAGGCTCAAGTTGGCACAAAAATTCATGTAAAATGTCAACATTTTAATGAGATTGCGTGCCAACTTACAGTACCCGGTCAATAAGCAGCAGCAGCGGATGTGCAATACATCAAAAAAGGCAATCAGCTAATGTCAGCTTCATGTAGCGTTATCTCTGTCGCACATTACCTATGTGACGTTTTGTCAGTCGTTGTTCAAATGCGATGGAGTGTGGTATTTGTAATAAAAATAAATTGTAATATGATGCCATATTACAATTTATAACCCCGAGAAAAGAAGCCATGGTACAATTCAACAAAAAATCGATCACTTATAAAAAAAGTAAATATAAAGGATAAGAGGAATTATACAAAGAATCGAATCGTAATTGTTGTAACAGCTCCTTATAGATACCGGACTGTTTGTATTTCGTGTGACAGAGACAACGCTCTACGCAGCCGAAATTAGCCGACTGACTCTTTCCATATGTGTGTTTTGGCCGGGTACTGTATTTTGATCCGACAATATACGTATAAAAATAATTACTTCTCACTTCAAGAAGCATGGCTATTTCTTTTACATTACATAAATACTTTGACTTTGTATGCATATCTGTGTATTGTCTTTAAAGTAGATATAGTGCTCGGCTGGAATGCATTCGAACGAAAATAAAACCACCTTTTGGAGTCGGTTAAAATTGATTGGGCTGGAGCGTAAGCCAGGTTTAAGACTTTCTTAATTTAGCTACGTCCATAAATCAATATATTATAAATAGTCAAGTATAATATTTGAAAATAAATATGGTGTACAAGCCGAATATCATATTTACCTCCTGTAGAAAGGGTGTCTAATCCTTTATAGCGCTTTCGATCAATCGTTAGCGGCTATTAATCCTCTGTAAAAAAATTATCATCCCTATACAAACCGTGACTGTCACTACGTGTGTATAGAAATCAATTATTTTTACGGGGGGTTAATGGCCGCTTTTACCGTAGATTGACCGAATGCACTATACTAAACCAAATTTTTTTATTCTTTTAGGGCCTGTTTCACCGCTTACTGATAAAGTTTCTGTTAGGCTATCCACAAGTTTTTTGACAGAATCTCCGTACAACATATGTCAAATAAAGTTGTGGATAGACTATCTGTAAGCGATGAAACAGGCACTTAGTTATACAATCGTATAATATTCATCGTCTTGTATATATTTAAGTGCATTCGCCGAGCACTTAACTGGATTGCATGTAATAGTTTTAAAGTAAACGTGTAAGCTTTAACTGTGTTACCATTATATTATGTGAAATCGTTTTACTACATTGAATATTTTATATCTTAATATTTTCTATGACATCTATCGATATTCTATATTATATAAAGTGTTGACTGAGTACATTAACCGGAACATGTAGCTTAAATATTGAGAAACAATTGTTAGCATAAAACCTCGTTCTTTATGGAAGTAGGTTTAAAAATAAACACTTTGTAAACAAAACAGAATTGAAAAGATTAAGCGGTCATTTGCAAATTACTTCAGATTAGCGAAGTAATATAGAGGACCGAATCACCATTATGATCACTTTAGTAGGACTAAATTAAAATTGATTGTTTCCAATATTTGCAGCTAAATGTACCATGAGAGAAATTGATTCATAGGCAGATGGCGGACTTCTTAATTAAGTCGGCTTATGTCAATGTGTTTGCTGTAATTTGCTGGCTGGGTTTGACATAACGTGACTAAATTACGAAGTTCCGCAACACCGCAGCCTGCATAATATTAATCAACTTCTCAGTACAATATGTGGTATGTTATAACATATCGAATAAGAAATCGCCAGTCATTTTGCGTAATCAACAATAAATGATGTATATTTTACACTTTGTTTCAATGTAGAATCGACCTTTGTAATCCGAATCATTTATTTTTACTATTTTTATGTTTTCGAGAACAAAGTGCTCTAGAGCTGTAGAACATCTTCGTACAAACCGATTTGTTTTGAATTTGTGTGTGTGTGTGTGTTTGACGTGAAAGAGAAGTGCACGCACACATCATCATCACATTGCATGAAGTTATTCTACTGTTCTATGCTGTGGCAAAACTACAATATGCGTACACATTTTATTAGTAAACCTCTATGCAAATATTTCTATTCTGTTAAAGGCATTTTTATAAATTTCTGAGGGCTTGCAATAATGTTATATTGAGGTAATGGTTTTCATGTTATAATTAAAAGTAGTACTAGTTAGCAAGCTGAGCGTTTGATTTTTCCTGGACCAATACTGTAATTATGATATTTATGCTATTGCGAATTTTTTTATTTTTAAATATAATATTTTTAGATACATACTCTTGAAGAAAATGCCGTGTTTCTGAAGGCAAAAAAAAGCTACTAGCTTTCGTCCGCGACTTCGCTCACGTTAAGTATTTTTCATGCGACTACAAGAATTAAGAGTATTTTATAGATCTTTCTAACCTGTATATTATGTTAATAGTTTTAAATTACGATGCAATGCGAAATTTTGTTTTATATCTTAAATTTGATTGGCAAAAATTTTGAAAAAAAAAACAAATTCATTGCGAAAGTTATAAAATTGTCAATACTCGCCTCAAGCTATTACCACTAAGTCTTAGAAACTTTAGATTTTATAACGGAAACATTTATTCATAGACAGAGTCAAACCTCCAAATTTAGGCGGATGGGAAAACCTCAGCACCACAAATCACGACTATACTTTTTTTTTAAATAATATTTAGGCGGCAAGTCAGTACATGGGTTATCTGAGTGCCGAGTGCGAGTTTTTTTTTGACATTCGATCGTAAACGTGGGATTTGTACAGCGCCACCTAGCGAAGCCCACGGTCACATGTACAAATCCCATATAAAAATGCTAGTTAACGCGAAACTCGTTCACTGTCGAATGTCAAAATAAAACTCGCACTCGGCACTCTGGTGGAAAGCAACTGCCGTGGCCCATGGACACATCCGAAGAGTCGCAAGTAGGTTGCCGGCCTCTATGAGGGAATAAGGATAAAGGATTAGGAAAGTTGGGCCATCGGTAAACTCACTCACTGAACGAAACACAGCACAATGCCGTTTCACGCCAGTTATTTGTAAGTCCGTGGTATCACTCCGGTCGAGACGGCCCATTCCAGAAGCATGGCTCTCCCACGGCAATGAGCATCCGCATCAGCATGAGCATCATTATGTACTCGGATGATCGGAAAATGTCTCATTGTCTCACGCCTTCACCCGGGTTCTAACCTGCACCCTCTCGAGTGCAAACCAAAGGTCATGGACGCTTCTTTTGCCCAATCTAGGAATAGCAGTGATTAACCATCTGTAAAAAAATGAGTCATTTCTATAAAAACAGTGATTGATATAAACAAAGTGACAATACAAAACTTTGTTGACAAGCGCGGTTTGTTTAGAAATTAAAACTTTTTTTGACACTAACCTAACCGCTATCGCCTATAGTGAAATCACTAGAGCTTAAATATAAGTAATAAGCTTAATTATAGCAATTTGTAGAAAATTTTAAAGGTGTAAAAGGTTTTTAAAAATAGTAATTAAAGAATGCGTAACAACAATCTACTTTATTAGAAATTAGAAAACATTTTGTATTTGTTTCTAAAAACTTTCTTATACTACCTATTGCTTTTTAAATGCGATATGACTTTAAAATATTAAAGAAGTAAATTACAGAGTTTTACAGCAGAATCTCAAGGCATAATAAATCTTTATACAACATTTTGTAAACTAAATTCATTAGTCTCAATAAAATTTCTCAGTCAAAATAAAAAAAATAATAATTTTGACTTTGGTACGTATTATTGCTTTTAAGCCATAAATATTTTATAGAATTTTTGACTTACAAGAGACTTACAAGAAATGCTCAATTTTTAACAATTTACAAAGTCGCCAATTGCACAAGACATCAGCAGAAACAATTGCTAAGCGAATGAATAACAGTTAGGGCAACCAATACATTGACAGTCTTACTTTAGTATTGGCTTCATTTAATTCGTTAAAAAGTAGGAATACCGATTATATAATTATCTCTGGTATGGACTCTCATTGTAAATGGTCGGCTTTTTATCATTCCTAATTCAAATTTGATATTTGTCATCACCAAAAAAGGATACTGGCTGTTTGCACTTTCATAAAATGCTGCACTTAAGGACGCTGCAATGGAGCGACACTACACGGTAAAATATTTTCGTAAAGGCGAGACCGCACTAATGCGACACTGCATTTCCATAGAACTCACGTTCGTAAAACAAATTCACGTTGTCATCAACGTCAGTTAAATGGAAATCAGTAGGCTCATCGGGTCATGTTGAATAAGTGCGGTTTCAACACAATCGACGTACTACTATGCCGACGCAAACAAACTATAGCTTGACCACAACCTCTGTACCGCGCCCTAGGAACGTGGGATGGGACGGGGGACGGGTAAGAATGATACGTCAGCGTTAACCGTCAACTGACTGAGAAGCGGGACCCGTAACCATGGTAAACCTACCCCGCCGCGCTGCGTTCTTACCCAAGGCGAGGTACAGCTGTGATCGCTTTTGATTATGGTTTAAAATAAATTGTACCATGGCTCCTTTTCCTAGGTTTGCCATAGTACAATTTATTCTTATTAGAAATAAGTAAATTTGTGGGTGTTATCAGATCTAATGCTCTACAAAGCTGACATTAGCTGATTATCTCTTTCTTTTGGCCGCATACTGTAACACTTTATGACTCTATAGGTTTCATTTTGCTGTGCGCCACTACAACACAGCGACGACATGGACATTAAAAATTAGCCTAGATCACAAAGTTGCATTTTATCGGTTAGAAAATTATCTCGTTGACGGTGACGGCGTGAGGTAGACAAATTTAGTCGGATTATTATTTTCATCTGTTTGTTTTGGTTCCACAGTAAGATGTAAGCAGCGCCGCTTATTACAGTCTCTCCTTTATTTTATAAGCTAGCTAATTGTGGACTACTCCATGACGTCTCCGTACTTGTTGGTCGACGTGGAGGGAGGGGGACGGCGCACCGCAGGAACCTGATTTGGCTCCACTCTGAAAAAAAGTAGCTATTATTGATAAACTGCTCGGATACTATTTTTAAAGGGCTTTCTTTAGTCGCACGTTTCTATCTCTGTAATTCGAGATGGCGTTGACTGCTTATTTATTTATTGTGTTATGGCAACCACTCCAAACAATCTTATATAATAAATGCACTCCATACAATCTTATCTCACAGTATATTATCAAACAGTGACACATCATCTGATAGCACAGAGTCGTCAAACTGCGACCCACGACCGGTATTTGTGCGGTCCGCGCAAATCAAATCATGCCTCCAATTATCTAATTAATGTGTCATAAAATTTAGATTTTATTAAATGAGAATGAAATAACGACATTAAATTATTATGCATAAAGGTTTATAACACGTGAAATAGTTTATGGACAATCCATTAGTGGAGTAAACATCCTCTGCGGTGCTGAGAACACATTGTTCTGTATGGCCCATGGCCAGAAATGTGTGATGATCACTGAGATAGAATATACTAACTTGTATGGATCTTTTCTCGCCTCAGAGTATACACCGCGGTTTCTCTTCCTCAATTCATCATATGACAATGACGGCTGTACGGGCCTGTCGTCCTGCAATGGCGGTAGTAAGCCTGAAAATATTAAAAACATCGTTTAATAGATGTAAAACAAATAAATAAATGTTTAATAGGATAAACCCTGACTTTAGTCTAATAGAAAAAAAAAGTTTTGTGCAAATTTATCACTGGGTACTTCAATTGCACTGAAGCAGTGTCATATGTGTACCCTTGGAAAAGAAAGTTGTAATAAAAATTTTCATATAACTCCTGATGATTGCTATTACAAAGTACTGGTTAAAATCATTAAAGTACCTTTCCAAGAACCATGCTTCATTTCTTGTTGCCTCGGCCTATATAAAGTGGCAACATTAAATTTATTAAATATTTCTATAGTAACTTTTATGTTACAAAACAGTTTATTACAATATATACACCATTAATGGTTGACATTATTCCAATTCTGTTACTCCAGTAGTATGGATTACTATGGAGTCCATCAATGGATTGGAATAGTGTAAATCAGCTAGATAAGTTAATATTCTTTCTTAGGGTTTCTTTATTATGTTAAAAAATTTAGTTTAAAGGAAAAAAAAGTTTTTCATAACCCTACAACTACACACCAATGTCTCCAGATCTGTAACTGTCATCACTGAATTGAGGTCGATCGGTGTCCAAGTCCAGAGCACTTCCGGGACCAGCATCAGAATAGATATCATCAGATGTGATTCCCAAAGTTGACTTGTGTGGAAATTTTGGTGGCTGAGGGTTACTGAAGAAAAAGAAAAGAATTGTATTGTCCTGTTTATGTTATAAAATATGTGAAAGTCTACTCGGTAGTTTGTGGTAAAAATTATATTTAACTACATGTGCCCTGCGGTGCTATCCTGGCTTATAGGGAAAATAAACTGTACCTAATATTTTTCCCTACATTAAAATTTACCTATGTGTTAAACCAGGATACCAGTTAACTTTATGCCAAATTTTATCAAAATTGCTCCTGTCATTTAAGAATGAAGAAGTAATAAACACACTCACACACTCCTAGAAAAAATTTCCGATTTATAAATACTAGGTTATGTCAAAAAATTATTTGAAAAATTGCAGTGAGGACACCCTCCTGGTGGTTTGATTGATTGTTAAATAATTATGATAAGAGCCATAATAGATAGCTCACCCTCCTCTACCATCACGTTTGTCCCTCAACAGCTGTCCCAAGTAGCTGTTAGGTAGCCCCATCAGCTTCTCTGCACATACTTTCTGATAGGAGATCTTGCCAATGAAATACCCAACTATCACAGCCAGGGAAACTTTAGGATATGCCCCAAATCTCGGACTTGGTTTTAGATGACCTGAAAAGATTAAAGGATTAATTTACATGATTTTGGTGTTGTAATTTGTGAGCATAGTTTGATTGGGCTGAAATAACAGAATCTGTGAATGAACAAACACTGTTAAAAGTTTTCTAAAAAATATATTTTCCAGAAAATAACATTAAATTGAAATACAGACATTTTCAATGAATGCAACACTTCACACACTTACTACCACAGATGACCCCACAAACAATGGTTGATCACTATTGAAATCATTTTCTAGATATAATGATAGATATAACACAGACAGATTTCATATTTCATCTTGTCTCTTCAATTCTTTTTTTTTATTACTGTTTACAGGAAATTGAAAAAAACATAGCATAATATTAGTATTTACTAAAACACAATATTAATATAAACATAGTCATGAAATTATTTTATTTTTAGCTCAGGTTTATTTCACAATATTTCAAATATTCAATAATAAGTCACAAGGTTATTTTGGAGTGATGTAATATTTTATTTCTATTCTAATATTATAATTGTTATGTTTAGAGTATTATTTGTACAAATATTAAGGATTTATAAGCTTAAAGCCCTAACAACTTTCATATCTGACCTTTTTGAACACCAAAATACGTAGCTAGACCGAGTACAGTTCCAAGTGGCGCCGAACGCTGAACAAAGCTCTCTGAGTTACATTCCTTTAGCACCCTCAACTCCTCAGCGGAGAACTTGTATTGCCCCTGTGGAACTGTAAAATTAGATGAAATTCACACAAAAAACCCTGAATAGTTCATCACAGTCATAGAGCACAATACTTGCCGGTTGAAGAGGACCTGCCGGTGAAGCACCAGCTGTACCGCCTTCCTCGTAAGCAAATCCTGGATTTTCCATTTTTTATAAGAGAACTTTAACGTAAGTAAAGAAGTGAACAAAATATTATAAATTTTTAGAATGAAATTACACCGCAGGCCGCAATATTTTTATCGCTGACAGTTGACAGCAGTTGACAACTAAAAGTAGCTGACATGTATTTTTTTAACCCAAAGTAAGTCAGCAAAAGAAATAAGCGTCTGTTATCCCGATCATTTGGTACTTTTAAAGAAAAAATAGTCTACTAGCAAAATATTACACTAGACGAAATTTCCTACAATTTAAGTCCTGGCGACTTTTCGTAGTATCTATAGTTAAAGCGAACGAGAGCATCAATATCCCTTAAAACAAATTTTTATCTATACTATAAGGTAAAATAAGTGATCAAATAAATTAATAATCCACTAACAATGCACCACTACATAATTTAACGCATCTTCCTTCGCTTTGCTATTCTTAACGGAATAGATTAATATGGCGTGCGAGAGCTATATATTTTTTTCCTAATTCAACAATTTAATCCATCAAGAACGAGAAAGCGAAGGAAGATGTGTTGAATTTTGCAGTGATGCATTGTTAGTAAAATATTCCTCCTAAGATTATAAAATAAAATCGCGCCACTTATCTACAAAATAGCCTAACTATAATATTATAGTATTTCGAGCCAAGGGAAATTAAATTAATAATTGGTACCTTAGCTTTATGTAAATAGAACATTATAATAATCAATAGGTAACCAGTATAAAAAGGCACGGAGCGTCATAAAAGTTAATGAGCATGGTCACCTGATGGGAAGTGAGACCATTAACGTTCATAACAACGTCGCGGAAGGCGTGGGTGAGGAGGGATTGCTATTTATAACGCAGTTTTTCCTAGACCAAAAATAAAAAAAAAAGAAAACCAATTTGAAATTTATTAAACAAAGTTGGACATTACCACGGTGATAGGAGGAAATGATAATATTGTCGAAAATCTTTATACCTTTTCGCCCATGGCTTCGCTCGCGATTCGCGCTCTCGCTTCAGAATTCGAAAAGATAATATTTTAAAAACATTATGTTTTTTAATTTTTCAAGGCCGGATTAACTTATCGAATTAACTATATCGAAGAGTACATGTGTATACCTCTTAGATTCAATTAGGTAAATAACAGTCTTCAACTGTTTTTGAAACATGTCGACGTTTAGAGTAATATTATATTTAATAAAATTGGGGCTAAACAGGCAAACGGATCGTGATCGTACTAAATACAAATTTCAAAGAAAGTGTAGCAACTAAGTGAACTTACCATTTTTGACCGCGATATAGGTGAGGGTTCCGAACAGTGTGCTGAGCGGTAGACACCGGCGATAAAAGCTCTCCTTGTCGCACTCCTGTAGTGTTCTAATCTCCTCTTGAGTAAACTCGTAGTAGCCCTGAAATGACAGTAAGCTTTGCCTTAATAGTATATTTTGGTGCATAGTAATATATTTTGGTGGCAAAAGCTTTTAGCAAATTTTTTTTTCAGACACGCCCTAGCCTGTTTATTAATAACTTGTAAATGATTTTCGATCGAATGAAAATAAAAGAGGAGCTGAGAGAAATGATGTAGCGTAGACCTTAAATTTTAGTTTTCATGTCGTTTTGTCATTAAAATAATGATGGAGTTCATTAGGTAAGCAAGTTGTTGATTTAAAACTATAAAAAAAATCAATAGTTCTTGTGAAACCGTAAGTACATGACACAATTTAAGGGCGAGTTTATCAATAGAGCTAGTAGTCTGGTCATATTATAGTTGTCATATACCAGTGACTAAGCTGAGCTGAATTTATTTCAGGTGCCTTATCATTATAATACTTACTATGATAGGTGGTTTCTGTTCTACTTGCCTAACTGGAGGACGTAACATTTTTGGTAAAAAGTCGAGAAATCTGTTTTCCTTAGCCATCTCCGGATTGGTGGTTTGTGCGGTTCTTATTTTACTCCATGATTTATAAAAATGCGGATAGTTTTTTAATTAATTAAATGAAAAAACGGCTGTTTGTTTGCTTTACATTGTAAAAATTAAAAAAGTGACAAAATATTGTGTCAATGTTTAGATTTTTGATTAAATTTCTAGTTGTACCATAGACTAGATAATACAAGGATAAATTTAAAAAAATTAATTAACTCTTGTTATGGAATATTTCAAGGCTTATTAAGATTTGCCTTAAAATATTCCATTCCATTCCAAATACAATTTTTTATCATCGTTGCTTAAAATTTTTGTAACAACTGTTTCTCACAAACAGTCTTTAATAATGAATAAATAACATAACGAACAATAACTCAAAACAACATTTAAAATATCTTTGTTTAAATTTAGCTTTCAAAAAGCAAAAATTAAGCTATCGGAAAACATCTAAGTTGCAAGGTACCATAAAAGTAAAAAACACGAAAAGCTCAAAAACCCGGGTTTTCATTTTTCAAATCCGTGTTTTTTGTAATGAAAAAACTCAAGTTTTCCCGGGTTTTCGAATTTCGGGTAAACCCGGTTTCGATGCCCTAGTTGGATAAAACGTTCACTAAACACTTTTACTAATACTTTTGTTCATCAATTAGGACTTCAATGTTATGACCGAGTAAAAAGGTCCAACAATACACGATGTTCATTTACTTAAGCTCCCATTTCCTTAATCTATGATTTTAACCCTTCACGTTGCGTTTTTGATGTCTAAAGTCATTTTTAATTTTTATTTTTGATAGTTTCAGCTGGTTAAGGTCGAAATGCACTTGCGAGGCACGGCGCGGAGCGGAGCGGCGCTGCAAAATATATTTTGTACCGATTTGTATGAGCTGGTTAAACTTAAGCAGCTTATACAACCAACTGGTTAAGCACTACAGCAGCTGCCGCTTTACTCAGTCGTTGTAGTACGGTAACTCTCATACAAATCCAAAAAAGTAATAATTTACCACGCCACTCTGGATTTTAAGCCACATTAAAGTATTATGCATTCGCTCAAGATTGGCGGTATGGTGCAGTAAACGCGATTGTAAACAACGTGTTGTGATATCATTTTGTTGTTGACAATCGCGGTTTGTATAGAAATTTGATAGAGAGATAATGAACCATATTGACAATTTTTACCAAAAAGACCCGGATACTTATACAAAGAAAAGACAATAGTATGGCCATAGTACTTGTCATTTGTCTATTATAGATCATTAATCAATACGACAGCGACGAACCAAGAACGAATTTCTAAATATGTCAAATTATCAGTTACAATAATTCGTATTAAATACAAATTTTAATTTTTGCGAGCATTTGTAGTAATGTATTAATTTGTAAGGAGCTTTTATTTGCAAATGTAGAAAAGATGGGTGTTGGTCTTGTGTTCTTTCTTTTACTTGCGATCGTTAAAACCTCGATGTCATATAGAGATTATTCAGCCTCTAACATGCCTGATTATGATTTAGATGATAACACAAGAAAATCGAGATTACGATCACATTATTTCACCCAAGAGCTGCTACATGATGATGATGGTGATGAGGATTATGAATATGTTGACAAAGGTATAAAAACACACAATATTTATACCTAAATATATATATAAATAGCAGCTTTCTAAATTAATTTCATTTTAGGTGACAACTCGAAACCACCAAAAGAAGTTTACGTTGACGAAGCCATTTCATCCAAATCTATAACAGAAGAAACTGACACAGATTCATACAATGAGGAAGGAATGAAGCAACAAAGAAGAAGACAAAATACATTAAGATATAGAAACACTGACTTAGATTACGAAAATGACGAAAGAGTAGTGAAACACAATCGTAAATTTGATATAACGGCTAATATTTATAATCGCCATAATATTGAAGATTATAAAAATAAAGAAGATTATGATTCTAAACATGATGACTATAAGGAAAACGATGACAAAGAAAGAAAACCATATAACAGCAGAGAATTTATTATTAGAAAGCCTAGAAGAAAAGCAAGAGATAGGCCTACAAAGTTGATAACAGGTGATAACGAACACATTCAGAGTAACGAAAAAAAGATCACAAGGAAAGCTAAAAAAGATGTAAGCCATGAAAAATCTGACAAAGAATCCATTGCAAAAGCAATCTTAGCTGAAACATTTGATGATTTAAAGAAAGTGAATAGTTTCAAGGAAAATATTCCACTTATAATTAGGCAACCAGGTAATTTTCAAAATTGTTCATTATATAACATTATATAAATTAGTATAGCTTAGATTTATCCAAATTTTAGCAAAATTTAAGAATATGGTTTGGTAAGTTACTTTGTAAAAGTAAAATTCAATTACTATCTTCATGTTCCACAATATCATCAAAATTAGATCATCATAATGTAGTAATCTTCTCATTTACACATTAGCAAGGCATTCCATGTACCAAAATTTTTTGTTTTTTTCAAAAATATTTTGTGCAAAACATAATGACATTTATTTGAACACAACAGTTAACATAACGGAGTTTTCAAGTCCTAGTTCAGAGGTGGTACCGTACAGGCGAGCTGACATAATCGACGATACTACTCAAAACTCCCTAAACGTTTCTGATCCGCTAAAAACGGTTAACTATACTCAGATAATAAAAACGGGAAACAAAACTGAGCTATCTCTAGCAGAAAGATCACGTTTGTCCATCCTCAAGAAGGTTCTTAAAAAGGAGAGCTCAAATGTTACAAAGACCACGAAACCACCAATTCTGATGCAAGTAACGAATAACATGCAAACAGTTGTATTAGTGGAGTCGAACAATCTAGATAATGATAGAAAGAATGCTAGACGAGTTATGGATGACAACCCTGAAATGATAAGAAAGGCTAAGCATTTGATGCGACAGAAGCTAGTAGCGAATGCTAGAAGAATTGAGGACCTTACTGACAATTGGGATGAAATGGTCTGCGACTATATCGATGTAAATCTCCTGAATTCCGTTTCATCGAGAATTACAATTTCTTATTTTCTATGTTATCTGGGATTACTTGTTACTTTGGTTTTAGAATTCTAAAGCTTTATTTATATTTTTGTTGTTTTTTCTTTGATACCAAATAGTTGTATAATTATTTTAACTGTTTTATTCCAATAATCAGTAGATTATTTTAGCAACGTAAGAGGGTCAATGAATGTCAATGACTTAAATGAATTTTCGAAAATAAATCATATTAGGTATACACCAATGTACTATACTACATAACATAAAAACACAATTTTAACTAGGAAAGACGGAAACCACAAATAATTTAGTACAAAGTTTGTCAATTTCGAGCATCGTAGAGACCTAGTACATTTTGTAGATTAGGTCAGGCATCTTTTATTTTAGCGGTAACATAAGGATAAGACGCTACAGCGATTTTAAAGTCATAAAATCAGTACTTAAACTTAAGATGTTCTTTGGCGTATTTTTAACACCTCCTATCTTCATCTGACGGTTTTGACGACAGTACTTAAAAATAACTTTTTAAATACCGAACTAACCAGAAAATCAAATTTTTATACCATGCTAGGAACATGTAGAAAGCCTACTCTAGCTTAGTCGGATACTGACAACGGTCTTGACCACACGGAGTTTCCCCTCGCTAATTGAAAATAATATACAATTAAAACAAACAAGAAATAAGAATTCCGCTTCAGGGATTATAGTGTTACTTGTATTAAATAAAAAAAAAACGTTCTTAGCCGTTTAGTTTCGTAGTAGTATTTTTTACAAAAAATCGAAGTCCACGGAACATTTTTTTTCAAACTATAAGCTATAGGGAAAAGTCCTCGCTAGTAATAAAAAAATGAATCGTATATAACATATATTTATTTGGCTAATGAACTCAACATTTTAACAAACTTATAAGATGCTAAACTAACCCCGCTGCCCCATGTAGTTAGCATAAGCCTTAGTAAGAAGGGCGTGGGTTCAAATCCAATTGCCTGCTTTTTTATAACTTTCTTTTATAAATTTAAAACTTTTAGCAATACCTTTTCCCAATTGCTTCTCTGTGATGGAACGGAACCCTTCGTGCGCGAGTCTAACTCGTACTTGGCCGGTTATAATTCAATAACGGACCAACATGTCGGTCGACTGGTTGATCAACTAGTCGGTCGACTGGTTGGTCGACTGGTTCGTCGACTGGTTCGTCGACTGGTTGGTCAACTAGTCGGTCTACTGGTTGGTCGACTGGTTGATCAACTAGTCGGTCAACTTGTTGGTCGACTGGTTGCTTGATTAGTCGGTTGACTTGTTGATCAACTACTTGGTCAACTTGTCAATTAACTGGTTAGTCAATTGATTGGCTAGCTAGTTGGTCAACAGGTTAATCGACTCGTCGGTCGACTGGTTGGTCCAATGGTAGGTCAACTAGTCGGTCGACTAGTTGGTAGACTGGTTGGTCGACTGGTTAATCAACTAGTCGGTCGACTGGTTGGTTGACTAGTTGGTCAACTAAACGGTCGACTGGTTGATCAACTGATTGGTCGACTGGTTGGTTAACTAGTCTGTCAACTGGTTGGTCGACTGGTTGGTCAACTAGTCGGTTAACTGGTTGGTCGACTGGTTGATCAACTTGTCGGTCGACTGGTTGATCAACTTGTCGGTCGACTGGTTGGTCGACTGGTTCGTCGACTGGTTGGTCAACTAGTCGGTCTACTGGTTGGTCGACTGGTTGATCAACTAGTCGGTCGACTGGTTGGTCGACTAGTTGGTCAACTAAACGGTCGACTGGTTGATCAACTAGTTAGTCAACTGGTTGGTCAACTGGTTGGTCAACTGGTTGGTCAACTAGTCGGTCAACTGGTTGGTCGACTGGTTGATCAACTAGTCGGTCGACTGGTTGGTCAACTAGTCGGTCGACTGGTTGGTCAGTTAATCGGTCGACTGGTGGTTCGACTGGTTGGTCAACTAGTCGGTCGACTGGTTGGTCGACTAGATCGTGTACGATGCTTTTACAATCAAATATTAAAAGCACATAGTTTGGACTTTAGCCTAGAAATAGAAACAGCTTAAATCCATAATTTATTTTTGACTGTTACGTGCGCCTATTTTTAGTGTGCGTAGTGCGTGTTTTTAGTGTTTTTCAAACTTTATTTATAATTTTTAGTATTTAAAAGTTCATTACAATATCTTTCTAAAAGTCCAAAACACAGCTACAAACGATCAACTATCATGGAGTTTCAGTTTATGTGTTGCGACTCCATCATGAGATCAACTCGATATTATTGTATTCAGACCTTGAAACCTAATCGTGGTCAAAGTCCATTACAAGACCTTTCTAACAAGTTTTCCTGTCAATTTTCATGACGCTATGATCTTTAGAATATGGTTAAATTAGTTTTCTTAGACTTGATTACTATAATATGTACCTAGTTACATACATACAGGTCGACTATTAAAAGCGACTATTAAAAGCGTTTTAAAAACGGGAGCCTATTTCGAAGCCTTTCTATCCGTCTGGAAGGGCGTGAGTTCGGGTCTCATTGCCTCCTTTTTGTTTTAATATGTTTTTTTATAAATTTAAAACTTTTGTATAAATTCAATACTTTCAGAAATGTTTTCCCAATTTTTGCTCTGTACTGGTACGGAACCCTTCGTGTGCGAGTCCAACTGGCACTAGACTAGTTTTAGTATCTATCAGAAAGGCTTTCCAAAACATTTTTGACAGATTTCCCATACTACATTTGTAAGATAAGTTGTAGATAAGCAAGAGTAAGATTGTAGGTACGTCATTTATTATGAAGTAACAAAACAGGCTCACAATAGTTCATTTACTTAAGTCTTAGTAATCTTTTATTTAAGTAATTAATAAATGTCCTGGATGCTATGAGACATTTTTATATCATTGAAATATGTAAAAACATTATCAGTCGTCATATTAGTATTTGATAATTTTAGACGAGACAACATCCTCGACAATCATCGCACGAGAACTCGGTGAGATATTAGGACATCGTCAGCGTAAGGAGATCCGACGTCTGCCCTCCACCTTTCCTCACAGAGCTGTGGATCCGCTGATGGAGAAGGAATGGAATAGCTTCATTAGTTACACTAATAAGACACCAAGACATATTCTGTACGCGGTTTTGTTGTTAATAAACTTTTTGATTTGTTTCAATTAAATAACTTGTTTTCTTGTTTCTATCTTTCCGATTTTACAAACTGAAGACTGATTTCAGTGTACAGAATAAATAAGACAACCTACCTAATTCATTAATCGTTAAGAATTGCCTTGCTATATGTAAGAACAAGCTCTAGGCTTACTTCAGCATATCTAACATGTTATGTTACATTTTTATGTGTAATATTGCGTAAGTAATTATTTCTAGTTAAGTCTAGTCTCTTATGTAAAAAAACTCACAATCGCAAACGTACCATTGTGACGTCATTGAATTCTAGTAATATTATTTGTCTTACACTAGGCTAACTAGTTAAGTAGGAATTATAGTATAATGTGTGATATTTTAATTGCATTTTAGATGATTAACAAGCTATAAATTAGTATTATAAATTAAGTAATATTTAACTTCTATTTCCCCTAGCAATTAAGGGCCTACCTTTGGTATAAGCGCCTCTTAAACATTTAATTTATTTTGTTTTTAGTATTTGTTTTTATAGCGGCATTATACATACTCGTATTCTGTAAAAATTTCAACTCTCTGGCTGTTACCGGTCTTGAGATACAACCTAGAGACATTCGGACAGACAAACAGACGGTCAGTAATCGAAGTCTTAGTAACAGGGTAACGTTTTTTACCCTTTGGGTACGGAGCTCGAAAAAGAGCCCGAAACAAAGTAATTTCCTTCATATCGCACCTTGATGATTTGTTTATTTACACATTATATTGATTTATAATAGGATTTCCATATTTATTTATCAATTAACACACACATTAAACGGCACTAACGACTCATAATAAATTTGTAACTATTTTAATTATAAGGAATCTGGACAGTGTCCAATTCGAAAAGCATTCATCTTCACAAAATTTTACTCCCGATATTTATGACAATACTCAAACTTGTGAAGTCATATTGTTATTTTATTTATTGATTTTCAGCAGTTTTTACGATATAAAGCATTATTTTAAAATTATATACAGCCTGCGATCATATGTGGGTGGCACGATATACCTGTTTCTGTACACAATCTTCATAATTTTCAAGTCGGTACCAGCTTGCATGTCATGATTTTAGGAGGAACTATCTTAATTTGTTTGACTAGGACCGACTTCAAAATTATGAATATTGTGTACAGAAATGTAAGTTCAGGTTTAACCGTATTCTGAAAAACCACTTTTGAACAAATGTTATTTAAAACATATCTTTGCACAAAAGTAATTAAAATTTTGTTGGAACACCTTAGAAATCCGTTTTAATTGTTTGTTAAAAAAATATAATTTTCACCTATATGCCTAATGAAGCATGCAACTATCATCAATGCAAGTAAATCAATATAATATATTATTTATGTGTGCGCATGTTTGTCACGGAACTCCTAAATGACTGGACAGATTTTGATTAAATTTTTTGTAAGTATTCAAACGATTTGAGAATGATTTCGATGCGCAAACCAAGATCGGCAAGATAATGTTTGTCGGGTCCCCTAGTATATTATAAATCGGTTATTACTGCATTATACTTACCGTGGGAGAACCATGTTTTGCACGAATGGGCCGGCGCGACCGGGGTGATACCACGGCCTTACAGAAAACTGGCGTGAAACGGCGTTTTGCTGTTTCGTTCAGTGAGTGAGTTTACCGGTGGCCCAACTTCCCTAATCCCTTATGCTATAATATTTCCCATTCCCTCATAAAGGCCGGAAACGCACTTGCGACACTTCGGATGTCGCGAATGTCCATGGGCCTGCTCGCTTGCCCCCGAAATATAAAAACGTATTGTGTTATTATCTGTGAAGCGCTCTTCTCTCAGCACCATGGTACCAAGGTAGGTACAATCTTCTTAATTTTTGGTAGTATTTACATCATAAGCATCCTGGGATGCTTCTACGAAATTCATAATCACCACATGTTTCCATACAAGTTTTGAAGAGTTCCTTCAATTACTTATGGTTCTCATCGTTAGTCACCAATATGGTGAATATGGGACCTATACAACAAAGAATAAATTTTCAAAATCGTTTCACAAAAGGCGGAGCTTTAGTTGTACATGCATTATATCCACAGCCGAACATATAACCTCCTCGTTTTTGGAAGTCGGTTAGATACTGCTCATGATAGTCTACAGTACCACGTTTTACTGTGCGAGGCAGAAAGTTACGTTTTATACACGTTGATTTTTTAATATATATATATAAACTACAAAAAGAGTATCCGCACCGAAGAAAAATACAATTTTTCGTCAGTGCATTTTGCGTCAGCTATTTTCAATGTGTTACAGAATTAGCGAAATAAATAAGCGCGAAAAAAACCGAAGTGCGGACACTCCCAATTCACAAATGATTTCATATTGAACCATCGGCTTCTGAGGTGTTAATGCGACCGGTTTACCTTCTCATGAGGGCTTTAGATTGGGTTACGTCGAAATATTAACCAATCAACAAAGTTACGGGACCATCCATAAAGTACGTCGTACAAATTTCACGATTTTTAGACTTCTCCCTCTTCGTCACAGGTAGTCACATTTCTGAGACCCTCCACCCCTTCTTTTTGATGTCACAAATTTGCAATTTTACATCTAAAAATTTTAACCACCCCTATATTTCAAATTTCGATATTAAATTTATAAAATTTGTAATGTGACGTCACAAAACTAGAGACATTCCCTACCCCTTGTCATACCATGTCACACTTCGTCTATCCCCTGCCCCCACCCTTTACGTGTGACGTACTTTATGGATGGTCCCTATTGAAAGGATAAAGTCCTGTGAAAAACCTCAAAAACTCTGTTTGCAGGCTATTCATGAATGCCGATGTTTCTTGTTCGTTGTGCAAAGGTCCACATTGTCACTTGTAGTTCTTTGTCAACCCTCCGATCTTCGAATATAGACGAATATCGAAGAGCAGTATGCGTGATCATGCTCACGTGTCATCGTCTATATTCGCCGATCTATAATCGGCGAATACAAGGAGCCATATCATAATGTACAATCAGAGAAGTTGAAACAGATACAGATCGTGAATGTAAGTAATTTGGTCGGGTTATGTCAACTCAGCCAATAGGTCATGACTTACATGGAATTGACATATTCCGACCAAATGACATAGGTCAGTCAACTGGCTCTCTTCCAATTTCCCCCTTGGTACTTACGTATATAATTCTTATGAGCGTGTGTTTGTCACTGAACTCCTCCCAAACGACTAGATCGATTTTGATGAAAATGTTGGTGTGCGCTCTAGGATACTGGAGAATGTTTGAGATTTACAAAACAAGACCGGCAGGACACGTCTGTCGGGTCCGTGCCCATTATAAGATCGGCGTCTACAAAAAATGACGCGTCATGTTGCACGTTGCTTTTTCCGGGGTGAAGTATCTTTAAGCAAAGGTTGGCTTTAACAGAATGATAGCACTCCAAATTTGTTATCCTTATCTGATAACAGCTTGATCTGTGATAAAAATGATTTTACACACGTCTTCACATAGCTCCATGAATCAACTTACCTGATTATATAGTGTAGACTATAAGTAAGTTGATTCATAGCCAGATATTGAACCTAAGTAATTTGGTCGCATCACGACAAATCCAGCCGTTAAATTACTTTTTATATTGAAGTCCGTCAACTGGCTCGAATCAATTTCTTCGATGACCCCTCTAGAGTCAGAGTCATTGAAAAGGTAAGTATTGTTTCATGATTTTTTATTAAGATAAATGTTCGATTAGCATAATATTATGTTTTGACTATACCAGATCCATTTTACTGGAAAACACAGTTGAAGGGCATTGACCTCTATTAACATAATTTATCAATTATCATCTGGCGAAATTTTCTCTTACGTACGGCAAGACTATGCACGTACTATGAAGGCCTTTATGTACTATATTGCCTACCTACTGTAATCACACATATATCATCACGGCCTCACAGGAAACTGGCGTGAAACGGCGTTGTGCTGTGTTTCGTGCAGTGAGTGACCCAAACCTAACCTAACCTAATCCCCTATCCCTGTTACCATTTCCTATTCTCTCATAAGGGCCGGCAACGCACTTGCGATACTTTAGATGTCACGAGTGTCCATGGGCGACGGCAGTTGCTTACCACCAGGTAACCCGTCTGCTCTCTTGCCCCCTTAATATCATTAATGTGTAAGTTTGTTTCGATGCTGGTCCGTCAATCATGACGAAACAAGACAAATATTTCGATGGTATTTGGTAGTATTCAGGGATATTAACCGACTTACATTATAGGATATCCTAATTAGCTTAACTAAGCGCTCAAATTCGCAGGTAAAAGCTAGTTAATTTTTTTAAATTCACTAATTTGCCTAATAATGTCGAGTTTTAATTTATTCAACTGTGTGCAGTGTAACGTTATGTAACTATATTCTTCCTTCAAGTTCCCAGGATTTGCTGGGACCAACATTGATAATAATGATTGTTTTCTACATGCCTAAATTATTATAATAATGATATAAAACTTATAAAACACAACTATGGATTTTTTCTTATTTTGAAGAGATTTAAAGGCTTAGGTATATTTTTACGGATGAAATTTCAATACCTTATTGACTTTTTTTTGAGAACCTAAACAAACGATTCAACAAGTAACGTAAAATACATAATTATTTCCTAGGGATTCTATTTCTTATTTATTTGGATACTATACAATAACGTGATTGTGTGCATAAAATTTTTCAACATTGTAATATTTATATTAGAAAATTTGGCAACTAAAGCTTAGTCAGTTTATAATGCTTTTTTTTTAATTTCCTTTAGCAAAGAATACACTAGTATAAACAAGGTACGTTATAAATAGTTATCATTAAATTATAATAATTCTATTCTTATACCCACAATAATTTCGTTGTTCATTTAAACAATCGCACGACTAATTTGAATACAATTATGCTTATTAGCCTACGCGTGTTGATCACTTTACCCAGAATGCGAGGTTTTGTAATGTTGTGTTTCATACCAAAGCTAATTTCACTTCATATAAATAAAATAGAAATCGTAGTAAACATTTATTCAACTGTAATCATTAGTCATGCTAGGTAATGTTAAGTTAAAGAAAATTCAATATTTTTCATTTTATTTCAAAAAGCGCCATCTATCGGATTAAAGTTAGTTCTCGTGTCGAAACACAGATGTCGCTAGGGGTCGAGCGGTGCAGTGTGAGGATTGATTGAGGAGTGCGCGGCGGGAGGGCGGCGTTGGGTGATGAGGCGGGGGAGGGGGAGGGTGCTGGCGCTGCAGGCGGCTGCCGGCGGCTCAGTACTGTATGTTATTTATTCGCCGCGCGAGCCGCCGGCCGGAGGTCGCTCGTGGAGTGTAGCGGGGCCGGCTTCCCCGTCCCGTGTTGATATAGTATCCGCCGGTGTTCTAAGTGATTATTATGAGCGACAGGGACAGGTCGTCACCCTCCCTCACGGACACCCCGCTGAAGACGTACATAGGCCGGCACGACGACGACTACCCATTGATAAACGGAAACGGTGAGTGGTGCGAAGTTCAGGTGTCGGATTGTCTGTGGGCGATCACGCGCTCGGCGCCGCGTGCTCGCAGCGGGCCAGTGGGTCACCGCGCGCGCCGCCCGCCTCAGCACAACTCCCGCACTGTTTTGCCGCATTGTCTCGATTTCGATCGACCCCTTCGGAGCCGCATGTAGAGACTCTCCCGTGCTCGTGCTGTGGCGGCGTCGCGGGCAGATCCGATCGATACCTTGTGACCTTAGTGTTCGACTTGGTCGCACTTTTCGGGTACTTTCTGTCCGATGCGTCCACACACTGCTAGCGGGAGACTACTCCCGATATCGCTCGAGGAGCGGTGATGCTAGAATGCGAATGCAACTGCGGGGAGCTCTGATCCCGTCCGAAACTATTCTGAGTGAGTCGGGAGTGACGTTTATTTATTGTAAGTCGGAATCCGCGCGGAGTCGAACTCGTAAATAATCTTCGGTACAGTTTAAAGTTTCAGCCGATAACTAAATTTAACCTGGCTTCCGCTTGTCTTGAGTGTTTCAATGTGCTTCTGACGTTCCAAGGAAAACCGGGTTTTTAACTGTAGACCGACTATAATTAGCGGGAGAAGAGTTGATAACATTGTATTTTAGGTCACTAGTTATCGTGTTAGATCGTTCCACATTATGCTACGTTCACAACGAGTGGATATTGAAAACGAAACTCGTAATAGTTGTCAATAATACGTACCTAATAGAGGAAGGTCATCTGTCAATACGCTTTTAAATTTTTCGTCGCGTCGAGTCACAATCTAGATAGCGTTAACCGTCGACATTGACTACGCCATACAAACATATTACATTAACATCTTTAAAATTACTTCTACACGAGGAAGGAAAACACTCAATCTTCGTAGCGGAATTTAAAAGAGACTTAAAATTGAAAGTGGTTTATCTATTACGTCGAGTTAGAAGAGGAAAATAAAAGTTATTTGCACAATATTTAAAGTGCAAATTCAAAGATAATAATATTACGCATTTACACAGAGATAGTCCATGCGTGCTGTACGTTTCGAGTTATCCATATTAATTGATGCTAAAGTGCGACTGTATGTAAATGATGTATATAATAAATGATGTATATATAAAAAATTTTGATGGTTCAGGAGCGGAGGTTACTCCTGCTCTAGAAACAACATAAACGGTTCGCATTTCGGTAAATCTACGATTCTAAAATGCTACATCAAGAACACTAACTAGGGTTAAGTAGGCAATGGAAATCAAAATGTGTTTTATCGCTAATTAAACAAAGTTAAACATTAACCAAATGTCATTTTAATGTCAAGTATTAACCTTGATTAGTGTAAAATCGTCAAGGAATAGATAAGTTTGCGGAAGTAAAGTCGATATCGTTTTTGCATTAAAACGGTGGCTGATAACTGGTCATTTTTGGCTAGGGGCCTCTTGATACACAAACGAATAGCTAATTTTTTTACATCGTATGTTAAGGTATATTTCCGATCATCGCGACGCAACTCAAAATATCAAACGCTACTTACCTAATGATATGACCTATAAGTTTCATTTTGCTCTACGCCACTAAAATGCATCGTTATGGACAGCTAAACCTAGAAACCTTATGTCATAAAGTGGGATATTATTAGATTTTTTACGTGTCACCGCTGCTGGCAGGTAGGATTGGTGGTTTGAGCGTAACAGACAAACAGACACATTAAAAAAGAAGTTTATATATAACACTCATTATATACACATAATGTGAAACAAAATAAAGTGACATTAGATACTTAATTAGCGTGCGCATAACTTTTCTTTGAGATATGATTTAATTATGAACTTTCCGCTACTAAACATAACTTGATTTATTCTGTATACAAATATACAATGCTAAATGATGCCTCCGGTGCGTCAAAATTCCTTTACACGATATACGAGTATAACGTACATTTTTCTGAAATAAAAGTATCCTATGTCCTTTCCCGAGATTTAAAGTTTGTGGATAAACTTTCAAATTCTCAGGGAAATATTAGCAAAATTAGTTTAGCGGTTTGGGCGTGAAGAGGAGACAGACAGATGGACACACTTTCGTATTTATAATATCAGTATGCAAAGATGGATTGTAGTCTCGTTTAAATACGAAAGACTTGAAATGGATATCTTTAACGTCAGGCAAAGTTGGAGGAGTAGTAAGTGTTATAGATTAGAAGTTAGTTGTTCGCAAATGGTAAAGCGTTGAAAACTTTTCTAATTAAACAAATTACAGCTCTCTATTAATAGAGTAGGGCACAACGTACACCTGATATAGCGTTATGTATAATTGGTATCATGTTCTGTATTATGGAAATTATCTAGGTACTAGCTAACCCACCGCTTAGAGTAGAATTCGAAAAAGCGTAAAGTTACGAATATTCTCGTAAGCCTAGAGGTCTTTCCGAGGCCAGAAGTAGCCTGAGTTTCTCTCCTTTCAACTAAGTATATGCCAAAAATCAAGTCAATTAGTTGCTTCGTTAGAGCGCGAATGCAGGACAAGCAAACAAGCACACTTTTGCATTCATAACATTAGTGATAAATGACTAAAAAGATTCTCGTAGGAGATTTATTCCTGTAAATAATTTTTTTTGGCTAGATGACCCGGTAAATTTGCTTCGTATGATTTCACTCTTTACTTAAACCTAGCCCTGGCATTCTACGAATATTTAAACACTATCAAAATCGATCCTGTCTCTAGCTTTGGCTGGACAACCCAATTAAAAAAAAATTAAAAAAGTACGCTGCCATACCATGGCAATCTATTTTTTTGTTGGCTAAAAAATGGCAAATATTTTTGTAAGTACAGTTGTTGAGCAGTTTTTAAACATAATACAGATTCAGATTAATAACGCCTAAAAATAATCCTATCAGTTCAGGGAAGCATTCAAAGAAGTTTTTTGGCAATAGCACTGAATACACATCCTAATAAACATCCGTAAGAAAATCCATAACACATTACACAAGTTAAGCTTTGATTTGAGCAGGAGCTAGTTAAAGGGGAAGGTAGCATAGCAAGGTGCATATGCAAAGCAGTGTGACATCCACTACAAATCCAGCCAAGTTCGAGTAGGACGCGCGCACATAATCTGTGAAAATTTCAACTCTCTAGCTATTACCTACCGTTCTTGAGATACAGCCAGGAGACGGACAGACCGATCGGTACAGCGAGATAAATATAAAGTGATTTCAACATCACGCTGCAATAGTGGGCCTGTGTGTTCTGATAACACCATATCTCTGATAGTTGAGTAATATCAATACCATTGTTATAATTACACTGTCAATTAACTCGTATGTACAGTCAGGGAAATTGAAACGGGGTCTGTTGACGGACCTTACGTCATTTGGCCGGAATATGTCAATTCCATGTAAGCCGGGATCTGTCGGCTTAGACATAACCCGACCAAATTACTTAGATCCACGAAAGGTTTTAAAGAATTCTGTGTAAATTTTCCTGACTGTACAATGTGTAATGGGGTGAATTGAAAGAGAGCCTATTGACGATAAGTCGTGATCTTTCGGTTGAGTTTGACATAACCCGACTTTGGACCTACTTAGATCCATAATATGTATCTGTTTCGATTTCTCTGATTGTATGTACGCGCGATTACACGAAAGAGTGTTTGTCTGTACGTTAGTCACCTCTTCGTTCCTAGACTTCTGAACCGTTTTAGATGATGTTTGGGTTATTTCTTCTCTTAAATGCCTGTAGTTGTAACAGAATATATACGATACTAGCTGTTGCCGCGACTCTGTCTGCATGGTAACAAAGATGAGAATTATTATTTCCTTTAAGCTCTCGTAGTAGTCTGTAAAGCGCCATTGTAATGCATGCTATGTATCAAAGATGGCGCTGTATGACAAATGATTTTCCATGATTTTCTGCTTTCTCTTGAAATTTTTCCTGAATTTTCTTTGCTGTAAGCCTCTCGGAGCCCGAGATTCTGACATTTTCTGACACGGAGTTCTGAAGTTATATCATCAGGCCTTCCTGATGGTATAAGTCTAAAAACTATAAAAATAAATCGTTGTTTCCTTAAACAAAGATTTATTTTTATATAATAGATAAAGATAGATTTGTAGAGTTTGCAGCGATATAAGACTTTTCTAGATGTTGCTAAAATTGGCCTCAAAGTCAATGAAGTCAAATGAACTGTCTAACAAACTAAACACGATCAGCCTTCCGAGTTCCGGCCAAGGAGTCGTACTTCGATACTTAAATGCAGCCTCTACTATATACATAATCGCCGATGTTCGTTATGTTATTCGGCACATAATCAGCTGTAAAACTTTGTCAACTCTCAGATCAAAAGCGAATATACACGATTATACTCACCTGTCATCGTCTGTATTCGCCGGTCGTGAATGGGAATGCCGCGTCTCTATCAAACTTAAAATGCTGTACTTGAAACAGTCTTGTTAGAGTAGGATGGCAACATTCGCTCGAAACCGTCAATGATGAATGAACGTTTGAGAGTAGCGCTCAAGGTTCCGACTTCCGACTGATGCAAACCGACGTCTTGACACTGATTATCACAAAATTGTCAAAGAATTTTAAAGCTGTTTGCGCCGGGATAGTCAGGAATTGTCAGAAGTAAAAAGCTTAAATCTTTGAAAGGTTTTATCATGATCGAAAACTTTGACGGGTATATTTTTGATGAAACTACTACCTGCTATTAGAGTGTGTTTCTTTTTTTTATTACATTTTTTAAAACATACATGAAAAGATAAAGTTGCTCAGCAGTGGGACACAAACTTTTAATATTAATATTAAGTTTTAAATATATTTCCGTACCAGACGGTACCCGTAACATGAGTCCTTCAGGTACTTACCACGGGATCAGACTAACGTAATGCGAAGCTCCAAATATATAATTATTATTATATTTCAAGAGTCTTTCAATTCCAGTGACCTGACGGCTATCACTGACCTATAAGTCGGTCAAAAACCTATTTTACGTACTGCCATAAGTTATTATGAACGGTTTACATCATACATAATGATATATCGTGGTGAAGGTCAAACAGTCAAGGTTACATCAGACATGTTGTTTACTTTGGTATTCGTAAGTTGAGACTTTTCAAAAATGTGATTATCTGCGGATTTTTTTAATATTATTTTTTTAAATTTTATTATTTAATATTTCCGCTTATAAAGTTTACGCTAGTTTCAAAGTTACTTATATATAATCAAAAGTATATGTTAAATTTTCCTGTTTTTTTTCCTTACGAATTATTATTGTTAATCAGTTATCAACTCTTCGTATAGCAATATTGTTATAATATTATGCATTAGACAGGTACATTTAGCTATTATTTATATTTAGCTAGACGATGCCCGTGACTCCGTTGCGCCACAATTCGTTTATCGCGCGGGAACCGTACATTTTTCCGGGATAAGTCCTCCTCCGGAACTCATGGTATCAGCAAAATTAGTTCAGCGGGTTGGGCGTGAAGAGAAAACAGACTGATGGAGATATTTTCGCATTTATAATATTAGTATGGAAGTATGGATTTAAAAATATTGGTTAATTTTGTTGTATTTGTCTTCTCCTTACGAATTATGTTTCTTTTAATTTTGCTTCTTGTTTAACTTTTAGTTATAGATTACAAACGGACAATTTAGCTATCACCTATATGAATATAAATTAAAAAAAAGTACTTAAAGAAGCGGATAATTAACATTTAGTGTAAGAAGCGGATAACTAACACTGAGTGTGAGAAGCGGATAACTAACATTTTGCAACTGTCGAGTATATATCTAGCTAGTGTTTACATCAAACCCACATTATTATAGTTTTGAATAATTTTTCGGGTCTAAAGGCCGGGAGTTTTTAAAATGTTAGTTATCGGGTTCTTCCACTTATGTCTTCAATTATTATTAAGTCAACTACAGCCGATAACTAAACTAACAATTTCACGGCTCAACTCGCGAACATTATTGGGTTTATGTCATCACAAGAGCTCAATAATAGTTCAATGGTTTAGTTACGACATTTAGTTAGTGCCTATTTTAGTTTAATCATCAGAGTTAATCTTACTAGTGATAGGCTCAAAGACCTGGCAGAGGAGACACACAGGTACCAGGGCGGTTAGCCAAGCCTTAAACGTTTTACACATTTTTTTGGAGATTCTATAAACTGAGCTATTCGAAAATAACCACCAAGTCTTACTCTCAAAGACACATCGAAATTTTCGGACTCGATCGGAGTCGTCGTCCTTTAACGTTAGTTAGAGTCATTTAAATATCTGAATGTGCTGTTCGAGGGTAGAACTTCACCTAATACCAAATGCTAAATATTTGCAAGTTCACCAATTGTTTGTCTCGCATAGTAGAGAATAGAAGTATATACTGTGTTATGAGTCAGTCGTGTCTGTGTATGTCTAAATGTCGGTGGTATCATATCTCCCGAATGAAGTAATTTCAATTAAGATTTCTATGTAAATGTTTTCTAATTGATGTTTGATGTAAGTCGAAAGAGGTTTAAAAAAAATGGAGAAAGAAAATAATTGTAAATTATTTAATAAAGTGCATGAACAAGTGCATGCAAAGAAAAATTTTTTTATTGTGAAATGTACTTTGTGTCTTTTAAATATTTTATTTGTTACATTTATTATTATTTGCAAGAATATGTCTTGCAAATATATAGTTATAAGTTATAACGAAGTGGATGATGGATAGTTCTATGTCCACTGTAACATTGCTAAACCTTGCCCTTTAGTCTTCTCTTACATCTTTTGTTGTTGTACACCGCCTGAACCTGATACCGTCTAGTGTTAAGTGTAGACTGAAAAACAACACAACAACAACAACAACACAATAATAACAACAAAGACTAATGGAAAGTCTTTATCTTGTGTATCACATGAGTCTCGACACTTTGCTTTGTATATAAAGCAAATTATTTCAATTAAGAATGCTTAGAAGTTTTTTCAATTAAGAAACCGACTTCCAAAAACGAGTAGGGTTATATGTTCGGCTGTGGATATTTTTTTATGGATGTTCAATAAATAAAGCTCTATAATATGACCAGCTGCAAAAAAAATTAATCAACTCTGTACATTTAGAAATACAAAAAAATACAGGAAAAAATATTTATAATAATAATGCTTATTAATAAATATTTTGTGATGAATCCTTCCTTACAACCGCAGTTACGAAACTTAATGTTTTTCGTCAAATCCATGCGTTTCAAAACTTTTCACGTATTTAAAATTAAGTCTTCGTTAAATTTAAGTGCCGTCACTGTTACGCAAATCCTAAATTAGATCTTTAGCTAAAGTTATGGCAACTTGGTAAGGGAGCTCACTTGAGCATTGATTCTCACATTCCAATTAGGCATGCCCGTAAGAAAAGGAGCCTAATCCTCAAAGAGTGGTCAAAAATCAGCTATACTGTCCTGTCGCTCTATCATGAGTTTAAAACGATAGTAATTGTCAATACTCGATAGCGACCACTAATTTTTAGTGCGGCAAAATTTAACAGCGCCCCTAGAGGTCACTTGCTGAATAACAGTTGCCATACTATAATTTACGTAGTACATAGTTTTTTACAAACACTATTGCATCAAAGTCACGGTAGAGCTACAACGCGTTTATAGCACTGACAGGATTATGATAGGAGTGGCTCTTCACTGTGTAAAGATAGATTTACATTGAGTCAGTAACTGGCGTCAGTGCTGGCGCCGAAGACCGGCTCCTACTTTACACACATCCGTCAAAAATCGAGGTAAGTTCGTCAGTACTGTACTGACACAGTCGCGGTAGTCGACTGACGTCAGTTACTGACTCAAATGGAATCAGTAAGATGCCATACTCAGAAGTTGTGGAGTATTAGTGTTATTGTATTTAAGTAGTATTTATACTTGTATTATAAAAACATAAAACTGTTATTGCCTGTCTTTCACACCCGAACTGCTTAACAAATTTTGTCGAAAATTAGTTTTAACTAATTTCGAGTCCCAGGAAAGAACATAGGACACTTAAATCATAGAAAAAACCGGTTCCCGGCACGATTATCGAATTTTCACTTAACGTTGTAGGCGTCATTAGTATTTGATAGTTGACGATCACAATGATGGATGAAAACGATTTGTTAACAGCTTATTAGACTGATAAACGAAGCAAACAATTCCTCACCTACATTACTATATCGGAAATAAACTAGCAATTAATTGTTAATTTTATTTAATTATTATCTCTTGCAATTATTGCATAATTTCGCTATCTCCATTCTTTTATGGCACTGACCTTGCTACGTAGTAAATAACTGTCGAGTGGTATTGTATGAAAGTTGGTAATAAATGTTATTTAGAGTAACTTTTAACCTCTATGTCATCATGAAAATCCAACAGCATGATTTTGATGTTTAACCCTTTCGGTAGTAACAGTACCAAGTGTTAAAAAATTGAACAAATAATCTAATCTAATATATAAAATTCTCGTGTCACAATGTTTTTCTTCGTACTCCTCCGAAACGGCAATTTTGCATGCATATTCAGTAGGTCTGAGAATCGGCTAAAATCTATTTTCATCCCCCTAAATGTTAGACGAAATTATTTATATGGCAAAACAACGTTTGCCGGGTCAGCTAGTATAATATAAGACACGTACACAATTAAAAATGTACCGTAAGATAAAGGAATAACATAAAAAGACAGAACATTGTATGTTTTAATATAAAACCTAGTGTTATTATGTTAAGAATACAGTGTTCTTTTCTACGAAATAAAGTTTATTAGAATAAAAGTGTAGCGCAAACGGGCCACCGGGTTTGCCGCGAATTTGCGCGGAATAATATAGCATAATCATTTCATCCCATAATATTTTTAATATAATGTATATAATTCTTCTGTGAGTGTGTATGTCACTGAACTTCTCTTAAACGACTGGTACGATTTTGTTGAAATTTTTTGTGTGTGTTCAAGGGGATCTGAGAAAGGTTTAGATTCACAAAATGGTTTAGCTCGGCAGGACAACGTCTGCGGGGTCAACTTATTTATTCATATTTATTAACTAGCATTTACTCGCAGCTTGATCTGCATGAAGATAAGACATTAAAAATTCATTTATTTTAAGAGCGTCCTTGACCTAATGGGTAAGAGCTTTGGTTCGCACTCGAGAGGGTGTAGGTTCGAACCCCGGTGGAGGCGTGTACCAATGAGACATTTTCCGATCTCAAGTACATAATACGGATGCTCATTGCC
>JAOTAV010032497.1:0-19722 GCA_026546445.1 Cyclargus thomasi
AAATATCAAATAAAACATGGCGGATTTACAAAAACTGACAGCTTTTAATTTCGAGGTTATTATTATCATTATGGGTGCTCGGATAACAACCTCTTTCGAACTTGCTTGCTTGGCTTGTCAGCAAATTTCATAAGATAATTAGCTTAGAAATGAAGCAACTTTTGTCTTCACGGAGCACTGACCTCATTATATGGACTGGACTGATTTAAAATTACAGTTTCGAAATTTCTAAGACGATTTCAAACGCCCCGTCTGGTCGGGAAAAGAACTAGATCTGACGAATTTTCCAAATGGCCGCTTAGTTGTGAATTTACAAAACATTAACATTCAATAGTGCTGAAAGTTTTTTGTTAATAAAACTTATATCGACATCTTATAAGTGTTATAACTGTGTGAACGTAAGTAATAAATAATGAGTATTGTAAATATTTTATTATTTTATATAGAAACCTTACCTAGTACTCTACAATCACACCACAATATATTAATTGAGCTGAATTAAACATTTTTATCGATACATTCTGGCGTTTTTGCCGTTTGTCTCATCGTTGCCGTTTATCAAATTCGTTGTCCCATCTCTAACATTAGTTCCTTTTCCACCCACCACTGCCATCAGCGCCAAAATGGTGCGAATCAATTTTTTTGGCTAGGCTTATCGTCAGTCCAGCGTATTTATACAATATATAGGTCTGTGACTCGGTGCCAGAGCTTGAATGCCCACTGACACTAGACCTGACCAAATTACTCAGATCCACAATCTGTATCTGTTTCAACTTCTGTATTTGTACATACCGAAATCGGTAAGGCGAATGAAATATATCGCGGCTGAATAATTGTAGAGAGTGTAACGTATGAACCGGCCATAAGACTGTAGAGTCTAAAGGTCCTATTATGAAAACTACTTTTGAAATTCGATTGATAGGCATCGTTATGCACAGGAAGTACTGTATATTATAAGTGTAGTATCAATCAGCCCTATCTGTTGTCATCAGACCTTGCAGAGGGCGGCCTTCCACGTAATGTACCTATTTATTCTATTTGACTTTGAAGAATTCGAGACCTCTAAAGACCGGAAGTATAATTTTTTATAATCAAGTTTTAGGTTATGTTTTAAGAAATAATAAGGGCCGGTTACACTTCATAAGTGTCGATTGCTCTCCACAACTTGATGAAGTATGAATAATTAGTCCAATAAGGAGTGGCTTGCCTATTTGACACTTATAGATTGACCACAAGCGCTATACCTCCGCATGGGTCTGAGTGCGGCGCGGCGGAGGAGTGTTACCAGGGTTACCGGCCGTGCTACTTACACTTACAGGCGCTTAGAGTTTTTGTTTCTTTAAATATGCTTTTCCGCTTGATCACAAAATGGGACAATCTATACTTCCATACTAATGTTATAAGTTATAAATGTGACAGTGTATCTGTCTGTTACCTCTTCACGCTCAAACTATGGAGATACTTCGTGTACCGGGGAAGGACATAGGATACTTTCTCTCCCTGAGAAATGTTCCGATCCGATGCGCGATAAATGAATTTTGCCACAACGGAGTAGCTGACATTATCAGTTAGTGATAAATAAATGCAAAAAAATGTATTTTGAAATATACTTTGCGAATTTGCGAGACGCGAAAGTGTCCGGACTAGTAGTAAAAATCCGCAAATAAACATAAAAAATAATCCACCTGATTATAATCCGCTATGACAGTTACTAACTAGGAACATCGTAAAAGCGATTATTTATGTATGAGTATGTCCATAGCAGTCCATAATTTGTATGAGCTCTAGATTGGAATATGAAGGAATGCTTTGAATGTACACTGTCTTTCAATAGAAATCTGATTGACCATTCACGTCACTTGCAGAGATTGAGGGAATTATTAGAGCCATAATTAATAATTATTATTATGTTTATTAGTCGCTAATAAATAAATCAAAAAATATGAAATTTACATTACTAATTTTAATATTATCCCAATTATATATTTTGGAATATTCATTATATCAGTTACACATACAGTTTACATTAATTTAATTTGAAAGTTGAGAAGAAATGATAGTACTACATCATGTGTCTTTAAATTTATATTGTTTCAGATCGTCTAAGTATTATTATGGAAAGTCGGCTCAAGAAAAATTTTGAAAAATGTTAATGATTTTGGTTGAGGATGTTGGTGCATGAGGGATTTTGTTGGATTTTAATTTTTATGGAATTTACTCGAGTACTGGTAAGAATTAAAAATGATTATCTTACATATGGAATTCTCGTGTCACTATGTTAGTGTTTCTTTTCTAAGACAAAAAGTACCTTATATTACTCTCCATCCCTTAAAATTTTAACTACGTCTATGCCAAAAATCAAATCCATTATTTTTTTCGCTTGGGTGAGAAGGAGGGTTAAAAAAGAAATACATCCTCATTTATAAAATTTATTTTGTTTAAAATCGGTATAGCGGTTTATTCTCGTTTAGATGACTGACAGATCTAATGTTGCCAAATGCATGTATGATGTGCAACTTTTTAAAAGTACAAATCATAAACAGACAAAGTTACAGGAAATAGAAAATCACATCACCAAGTTTTACATAAAATTGTATTGACCGTTACCACAATATGTCACAATTTACATAGAGCTTGTTGTGGCCTTTTACAAAAATGGCGGACGGCCAAATTGAAATTTGTGTCAATATACATAATTGAATGCAACTATTGTCGCACGGTTTGGCCTCAAATTGCACAAAAACGTTATTGTATTGATGTTTACAACATTTATTTACATATTGTTGCTTTTCAGGCTGCCACACAATCGGAAAATGTCACCATTCATCTTATTAATACAGGTAAAGTTTAATTGATTATGATATTCGTATCTTAGGCATTTAAAAACCGTAGATAGGCCTAAGGGCTATCGTAACATCCAAAGAGTCACAGGTGCGTTGCCGGCCTTTATGAGGGAATGGGAATAGGGATAGGTGGATAAGGGAAGCCGGGCCACCGGAAAACTCACTCACTGAACGAAACATGGCACAACGCCGTTTCACGCAGTTTTCTGTGAGGCTGTGGTATCACTCTGGTCGAGCTGGCCCATTCGTGCCGAAACTTGGCTATCCCACGGCAACGAGCATCCGTAAAATGTACATCAGATTGGAAAATGTCTCATTGGTGTCATGTCATATCTCACCCTCTCGATTGCGAACCATAGATCTTACCCACTAAGCCACGGACGCTTTATCGTATCGTATTGCATTGCATAAATACTCGTATACCGCAGAACTCATCATAAAAATTCGCAGGTATTACAAGGAGTATCTAAGATAAACCTTGGTGAAATTTAAACTTGGTATTAAATAAAGGCGCAATATTGACTGGTTTAGTGGCCGATTTATATTATTCCAATCCGGTGATGCAATCCAGCACGGGATGATGGAAATACTGGAATAATCTTAACGTTAATATTGTTTAGAATAATATTAAACCAGCTATAAAAGAAGATGGAAAATTGTTTGTTCAGGCGAATAAGTGGATAACTTTTTGTTCACACATCTGTGTCAATAAGTCTTTAAGAAATAATTGTTCAATGAACATTGTATTTTGTAGTTTAGCTTCAACCTTTATTCGATTAGTTGGAAAAAACTTAGTAGCATTAATTATGTTTTTTAGTTAAAGTGTAGAAATAGAATTTTTGTTTTATTTTTCTTATCTCAATCCGAGGCCGAATTTTGTTTTAAGTTTCCGTTTTTCATGGTCCAAACTCACCATTTTTTTTACTTGTAGTCCTAGCCTTAGGTTGATTATTTTTCAGGCACAAAAAGAACTTACTCAGCCTGGTCGAGCTGGAGCGAATGCCGAGGTAGTTCTAGAACAAGGCGACGGCATTGCCTGCGTCGGCGTATTTGCGGCGATGCTGTGCGAATAGAGGTTGCTAGGTAAGTCTTTATTCACATAAATCAACTTTCTTAATTATTAAGAAACTTGATTATCTAGCCCTCAGGTAAACATTTAAATGCTACACGCTTTAGTACGAAGTGAGTACGAAGAAGTGAGAACTAACGAAGAGAACTTGCCATTTGACTGAAATATACTCTCATAGGCACTAAGATAATGTAAATCGTGTCTAAGACTTTTTTTCTTCCACTACGGCGAAGCAAAAAGGAGGGTAATAATTTTGATATAATAAATAATTTTGTATGTATGTGTATATGTATATAATATGTATGTATGTGGTATGAATGTTCATCTGTTCCCTTGTAACCTTAAAATTACTTATCCTATTTGGACAAATGAGATGTCGATGGAAGAAAAAAATGTATATTTCCTGATGGTGTTGAGTGAAAATGAATGTTCAAATGAAAGAGCTCCGTAAGCATATTTCAAATATGTAAATGTTATTAGCTTATTCCCACGGGTTTGCTTGCACCTGCTAATTGCAAGAATTCATAAAATTTCTTCAATACAATATTGAATATGAAACAATAAATAATTATATCGAACAATAAGGAATTTATCGATAGTATGATATCGCCAAAATAATTAAAATAGAAATAATGTTTAAAAAACTAAAATCCGACTACTACAAGAAAATACAATGACATGTTTAAAGGATAGCCGTGGTCGTATTCCCCTTTCTATCGTTAGTAAATAGTGATTATTTATTGTTTGAATAAATTAAATACAATAATACGACCATGGCTATCCTTTAAACATGTCCATATCACTATATTTTCTTGTAGTAGTCGGGTTTTATTAAATGTCAAGGCCAGCCGCAAACGTACGTTTTCCGGATTAGGTTTCCTAATGCGTAATTTAGAAACCATGTACGGGAAATTTTCATTTGCTGCAGGCTGGTAAGACCGCACACAATCCACACGACATGAAGCGATACTTTACATTTGGCAGCAAAGTGGCGCGAGCGGAAAACTTTGTAACCCTTTTTACGAAAGACGCGTAGATGTAAAAGGCATGAAATTTCTCTGAGTTATAGTTGATATAGAGGAGGAGTGTGGAATACTAATATTATTTTAAAATATGCTTTAATCTTACATATTTTTAGAAACGCTACGCACACTACAAAATGCACACTAGAATATTTTGACATGACACAGTAATCATACACGAAATTCTCTTTGTTTATGGTTGAAGTCTGCAATTTTTTAAAATAAAATTTGATGGCCTGGTAAGACGAGACGTTTACCCCAAATTGAAGTCTGTGATTGAATTAAGAATAGATTATATTATTTATTAATATTATTTAAATATTTCTAGTCGAATTTCGACCACAGGGCGACCTCTAGTATTTTTAAAACTACTAAAAATATAGTTTATGTCATTTTGATGTATGTATCATAATTTCAAGAAAGATTCGTAATATTTTTTTGCAGGTGTGAAAATTCACCCCGGGAGAATAACAATGTTCGAAGACATACACACTTGAAGCGGAAACAGCACATACAAACGGTAGGTGAGCTTATAATTACGTTACCCGGCCGAAAACGTATGTTTGTGTAATGTATCATTTTAAAATATGAATAAGCTAGCACTTACATTCACTTGTTCCCCGTACGGAATGAATTCTGCATTTAATACATTGTGGTGTCCGAATGCGGATAAACTTGGATACAATAATATAATCATTGTTTCACACAGCTATTAATATGTCAATAAATATTCGATTTTACATGGATTGATGTATTTTAGTGTTGGAGTCTAAATGTTTCTTAATAAAGCCTTTGATTACTGAAGGGTTACAAATAAAAGATAAAGTACAAATTTCTCATAATTAATAGAATCAGGCGTTACTTTGCGGAAATCCATAGCTTTTTTTAGCAATTCCACGAAATTAACCTCAAACTGTAAGTTAGGTCAATTTGTGACTTAACGGACGTTGTTCGTAGAGTCCACATCCTGAGGATGCCCCGGTGTTGGGGCGAAACGCGCGTCGAGGTTTTGGAGGAAAACTACGGGTTGAGAACCTCAAATCCGGGTTATTTGAGGTTCTCAACCTGTAGTTTTCCTTACAGGTTGAGATTAATTTCGCGGAATATTGCTAAAAATCTTAATTTGCTAAACTACAAATTTCTCATCTTGGGTATATTTTTATCGCGACTGAAAACTACATTTGTAGAAAAAAGGTTCAAAAAAAGTGGTGCTAGTAGGCATTCATTGGAATAAAGAGTAAAAAACCGTATATACTTATGTGTATATACTTATATTTAATTTTTTTTATGAAATTTAGGGGCAAGCGAGCGGGCGGGTTACCTGATAGAAAGCAACTGCCGTCACCCATGGACACTCGTAACATGCGAAAAGTCGCAAGTACGTTGCCGACCTTTTAAGACTTACTGGACGAAACACAGCCAAACATCGTTTCACGCCAGTTATCTGTCAGGCCGTGGTATCACTTCGGTCAAACCGGCTCATTCATACTGAAGCATAGCTCTCCCCCGAGCATCCATATGATGTACTTGAGATCGGAGAATGTCTCATAGGTACCTGGGTTTGAACCTGCACCCTCTCGAGTGCTAACCAAAGGTCTTACGCACTAGGCCCGGGAGGCTCTTGATATATACAGATCTTTAACTAAATTTAAATAAAAATATTCTGATTTTATATGATTACTTCTTATTGAGAGAGTAGAACTTTAAATGGTTTTCATAGTTCTTTCCTAATTGACATAAAGTACGTATTACATACACTTATATATCCACTATAAGCGAATTACGAACTTAATAGCGTCATGTTGAACGCATTTGCTATGGTCTAGCGACGTTAAAGAAAATCCTCTTTTGGCTTTCTCGATTTTCTGAGTAATAAAGTTTGCGAGGGGAATGCGATTTTTATGAACCAGAAACTTATGCGAACTTACCTTACGAGTATTTTAGTCCTATTTAGGATGTAGTGTTAATATAGTGTTTTGTTACCCAAAATATACACAATTTTCTTACTCTTTACACACACATAGCTGCACGAGGTAAGGTATGTGGTGCATTCTTTATTTTGTGATATTCTTAGGAGGAACAATCCACTTACAATGCACCTTTGCAAAATTTAATGCATTTTCCTTGACTTTGGCTGTTCTCTATGGATGAAGTTTTTGGATCGAGGCAAAAGTTTGCAGCTCTCGAACGCCTAAAGTATCGATTAAATTCTAGGTACACCTACTTTTATACCACCAAATGATCGGAGTAATACCACTACGGCACGCGGATTTACGTGACAAGATGCAACCTTGTTTGGGGAAATCCATAATAAACGCTCGTATTTGTTCTAACTTTTCCAGCTTGGTGACAATGTGATTCCCACGTAATATGTTTCAGTCGATAAGTTGTGCGATTTATATACCCTTTACCAGAACTACTACGCCATAATTTACCACGTTTATCGTCACACCGTATCAAGATCTTTTGGGCTTTATTTCACTGTGACACCTGGGGAGGAAATATGAGGGAAGTTGTCGCCCGCACTAAGCGACACCACGTGGTCAGACATATTACCGTTTATAAAAAGTCAATCAGCCAGGAAGTGAAATGTAGCATCGGGTTGTGTGGATGTAGCATCGTGGTTACACTTGTCGCACACTTGCAGCCCGGGCGCTTATTATGGAAATTTCTGCTCCCTTAGACAAGTGACAAGAGATAATCGTTTGCGAAAATCGTTTGGCGTGGTTATGTACGGGATTGACATAGATGAACGAAAAGTCACGTGATCTAGTAGTCGTTCGAAAATGTCAATTCCATACACAAAACACGCAAAGCGTTTTTCGTAAACGCTTCCTAATTGCTTGCTACTTGTCTATTGTCTAGGGGGGCTGATCAGAAAACTCGAACCCCCCGCTCGTAGTGGACAAACAAAGCTCGATGTCATTCGACTAAGTTCTTGGAACACCATGACGGCTCCTTTGTGACTGATTGTACCATGGTCATAGCCTTTTACTAAGACTTGTTTTAGCTAACTTGGAAAATGCCCAACACTGAAGTCTGTTAGTTGCAAGTCTGCCCATGTATAATATTGTCTCGAGCTGTAAATAAAGTTTAGTTGTGAACCTGTGATATAATAGCATCGTTTGGTCTTATCCAATGTGGACTGACCCTAACAAACAACCCAATGCCAGATTATCGGACCGATATCTGACCTCAGATCCGCGTTCCGTTTACTTAAAGTTTTCGTTTCCGTTTAACGAAAATCCTTAGTCCCACGATTCCATTAATCATTTCCCACAATCGGATTTATTTAACAGTAACAAACTTGCAATTTACCGAAGTGCGATTGTATAGTAAGCGGTCGCTGTTTAGTCCCGCTTCCAAAATAAACCTTATGTTTATGACATAGGGATCACACTCACGGACACGAAGTAAAATAACTCGGAACGTATTCTGACTTGTTTTAACGAAGACATTGAGTTAAAACAATTTTCTTGTCGTTATTTTATCGCTTTTATGAAACTTTTTCCTGTAGCTTCGCTTGCGTTAAATTCGAAAATTGTGTATAATATTACGAATATTCTTAAGCATCCTTTGTAAACATGTTTTTCCAGGACCAAAAAAGTAACATAGGCTATATTATTTTCTATTCTTTCATAGAAAAAAAAACAGTCGTTCGCGTTCATTCGTTCGTGGCGTCACTTGTCGTCGTTAGGGCGTAGAGGAAGGACAAATTAACAAACAAACACATTTTCCCATTTATAATATTAGTATGGACAAGATATTGTTTGCTACACTGATTTTAGGTCATAGCTTTTAATCTGATGGAATTTGGGTGAAAGCTTTAAAATTTGAACAATTTATTAAGTATATTTTTATATCAAAGTTTTATTTTGTCAGTCAATTTACTCTCTGTATAAAATCTATGTACTCATCCAAATTGTACTGTATCAGGTAAAAGCATGATTAATTATTTAAATGCTTCCGAGAAAGTGGTCGTAGCACTCCGTGTTTCCGATGTCATAAAATATTCTTCAAGTTTGGCTGTTAACTTCAAGTGCTTGTTTCACTTTATTTAACCAAGAAGGAGGTAGACTTATTTTAGGTAAATTTTCTAAAATGTACAGGTAACAAAAGTAAGTCACAATACTTTTGGGTGTATCTTGGCTTTGCTCTTATGTAAAGTTTTCTGTAGCTGAAAGCAAAAAAAAAAAAAGACTATCGCTCATACTAATTTATCCAATTTGTATGTCCATACAAATGATAAAAATATTTTTCGGCTTAGTGCTACTACTTTTATAGTAAACTCTATATGGGATACATTACACACCTCAAGTATTATCACATACTCTTTTACAACTTGTAAAACTAATTTCGTTATATATTTATAAGAGTATCCGTAACCTAGTGGATAAGAACTTTGGTTCGCGCTCGAGAGGGTGCAGGTTTAAACCCCGGCGGAGGCGTGTAGCAATGAGACATTTTCCGATCTCAAGTATAATACGGATGCTCATTGTCTTGGGAGAGTCATGCTTCAGCACGAATGGACCGGCTTGACCGATGACACCACGGCCTCACAGAAAACTGGCGTGAAACGGCGTTGTGCCGTGTTTCGTTGAATGAGTTCACCGGTGGCCCTACTTTCCTAATCTCCTATCCCTATTCCCGTACCCATTACCTATTTCCTTATAAAGGCCGGCAACGCAGTTGTGACTATTCGGATGTCATGAGTGTCGATGGGCGACGGCAGTTGCTTTCCATTAGATAAGCCCGTCCGTTCGCTCACCCTCTAAATGTCTTAAAAAAAAAGTAAAATGCTAAGTGCTGCCTCTAACTTTGAAGAGTTGAAGTTAGTTTCTCTATCTCTTTCGTAGGAAATACATGTTTTTCGTATCATTATGTTTTTCTAAGACTTATAAACATTTAAGAAGTCCGTAACCATCGAAATTAGCTTTGCGGCTTCATAAACACTTTTTTATATTATCTTTGGATGGAAGAAACAACAATAACAGCGCCACTTTGTTATTTATTATAATCTCTTAAAAGCAGTAGACGAAAACAATAAAAAGTCCTCACAAAATTAACAAAAGAAAACCGGTCATCTGAAATAATAACAGTAATTTATATACTACGATACGCACGAAATTCTGAAAAGAAAACTCGTTTAAAACTAGGCTGTAATATTTGGAACTAGAATCTGAAACTGGCCATTTTTCATTTCTAATCGAGCAATATGGATGGCAAAGCGATTTGCTACAATAACGACCATTCATATGGAGTTTGCATTTCAATGTAGAGCCATGTTACGAAACATTCTCTGTAAGTTTCAAGTAGCACGTTCTGAAACTGATAAATTATAACAACTTTTATTGTAAGAGATTTATTTATATGACTTACCCAAAATAGATAATAGCTATATATTATTCGAAAATGAAATTAAAATCCGTTTCTGAGTTTTTTTGTGTGCTTGACCGCGGACCTGTCAACAAAGAAACTCTTTACATTACTAATGGGAAGAAGGACCATTTTGAAAAATACATACATATACTATGCAAACATAAACTAATAGTTTCCTAGATATTAACTTATAAGTTTAATAACGAACATGTATACAATAGGTGTAAACTATAAAGTTTATTCATTAAGCTTCGAGTAGAGAGGATTAAAATAATCTCCTCATCCATTATTATAAGTAGTTTAATACACTACTTACAACGTTAAACATTTTATTATCTAGTTAAAAACGTACTTTTAGCTCTATTAAATAACCGTTTTAGTTTAAATTTCTTAGCAAATTATTTTTATTAATCCAGCAACATTTTAAAAAAACAAACAAACAATTTAAAGAAATTAATTGAGCTTTATAATGTTTATTTAGCAAACCACTTCAGTTCAGAGGAGTTTTATTTACATATGTCTGTTGCCTTTTCACGTTTTTAAGCGACTCAATCGATTTTGATAAAAAATAAGGGCCTGTTTCACCGCTTACTGTTAACCTTCATAAGGTCCTTAATCTTACGAACGTTGCCGTGCCTCGGGTCACATATGACCCAAGTAGTAAAATTTTACTTAAAAATATACAAAAAAACAAAAATATTTTTTATTATTATATTTGAGATACACATTTATCCCTACTATTTATTTCTTTAAAAATATAGTATCATATTTGTGAAATATGGTAAGAAATAGTACGTTACTTGACAATTTTATACAAGAAAATTAAGTTATAATAAAAAATAAACAAAACTCATAATTATATCTTATTACACTGGTTACATATAACTAAAGTATTAGAATGTTTTTTACAAACATATTTTAATTAATTTAACATAATTATAAACATAACCAACAGCATTCCTAAATTTTCCAAATAATGTCGCCGTTTGACTAGGCAGCCTTCTTTCCAGCTGTTTTGGCAGTCGTAAATTATATGAAAGCATTATACGCTGATATGTCTACCATATTACTAAATACAACTTGAGGCCACCGTTTGGTTTTTCTTTTATAATTGTAACAGAAGACAGCTTTGGAGATAATTTTTTGAAAGTTTTTTAGTGGCATGACTGCTGCAAAAATTGGTCTGCCTTTTTCACTATCCCACAAGCTTTCAGTACTCTCATTATTTGAACGAAATACTCCAGCTAGTAAAAGTAGTCCAATATATGCGAACAAATCAATATCGCAAATATCATTCCAATCATCAGCAAAAACACGCTTTCCTTCAAGATTTGTATAATTTAGAATAGCGTGTATCAAAGTTGGAGGAAAAAATAATTCGAAGCTGGATTTTTCTTCTAAGGTAATCCTCGAGCTAGAATATCGTGTCATACCTGGTATCAAATTGATTACATTTTCTCTGAAAGCCCTTCCACAAGACTGCGCGACGGGGTTTTTAGTATATTTTATTTCACCATTCTTTGACATCATTGCTCTTACAAGCACTAGATCATTATCGCTGTCCGAGCTATCAGAAGGTGCAACTTCTTCTGTATAATCTTCTGTTTCAGAACAAGATTCATTACTGTCAGATATTTCGTCCAATAACGCCGATTCTATTTCACTTTCTATCATTTTTACAAAGTTATAAAAATTTATTCACGGCAACTTTATAGTTCGTGTTGTTCAATTGATGTTATGATATAACACTCAGCAAGTGTGGGTAGAACAAAAAAAAACGTCTCATTCAATAAGTTATACAGTACACTATGATTTATAAACAATTGAGGCGATAACAGATGTTTTGTGCGTTTGTTATTACCTAGGGTCAAATTTGACCCGAAGACCCTTAGAGTAAAAATAAATATACAAAGATAATTACAATATTTATTTTTTTGCTTTTTTCATTTAAATGTAAATTAAGAAAAATAAATAAAAGTCATAAAATATCAAACTTCTTGGACGCTTCTTTTCTGAGAAAATTTCATTTTTATGTCAAAATGGGTCATATTTGACCCGAAGACCTTATGAAGGTTAAAGAATAAATATTATTTAATACTTTTTAGTTTTTTTGTTGTTTTTGTTTTTTCCTTTGGAACTCGGTTTTAATTTTTTGATAAAAATAATTTTAATTTAATGGCCTGGTAATGAGACATTTATGCCAAATTGAAGTCTGCGATTGAATTGAGAAGGGATCACATTTTCTTCGCGATGGATTTAAAAATTTATGGTCAAATTTCGAGCATAGGGCGATCTCTAGTTTGAAATTAAATCTTTAATTGTTTGTGTTTTGTGGTCGCTGAACCGTTGTTCTAAGCGACATTAAATAAAGGATAAAAAAAACAAAGTTCTCTCATTTTGATGAAATGTTTTTATTCAAACTTACATCCTCTATTTTATCTAATTGACGGTAAAATTAATTAAACACTATTCTTAGCGAATGCTTACGCATAAATTTTTCTCGCGTAAATTTTTGCTCGATCCGTCCAGAGGCTTGGGCTGTGCGTTGATAGATAGCTACGTCAGTCATCTCTGATTGTAATTTATTAAGATATAAATATAAAAAACACTGAAAATAATTTGGACAGTAAGCCATCATCTTGTTAATATTTTACAAAGTAACTTTATCTTTTAGGAGTGCCTACTTTATGGTTACAGTACCAGATTTTCATGATACTTTTATTGAGCATGAAGAGGTCAAACCGGTGTACATGACAGACGCACATAAAGTTTATCACCATAGTCATAGATATTACTGCTCCGGGCCCACTACTTTATATCTGGAGATATTTTATGGGGAACTATAAAATACGTGTCTGATACTCTGCGAGAATATAAAATTCTGACATCTGTCCCCTTGAATATTCTTGGTGCAAATATATACAAGATTTTAATGGTAGGATATTATTAGAATAAAATTATTTTTGGTGTCAAGTATATCGAGAAAAAATCGTATGGGTTAGTTTTATCGAAAAAAATAAAAATTTTTAACTGGTCTACTCAATAATTTGTTTATTACAAGCAAAATTATAAATTACCAACTTTAAGCGTTGGCCTGGAATTCCAAGATCGAATCGAAAAACGAAAATTTTGGGAAAATGATATTTATCCAAGAGCAAAAGTTGTCTCTGTCTTTTCAACTATGTCTATGCCAAAAGTTGGTTGTTTTATTAAGGAAAGACAATGAACTTTACAGACAAAGTTGCTATTTTTTAGTAATCGTATGAATGACAACATCAAGTTCTCAATAGAACTTAACATTCAACAATAAAATACAAGGAGGCAAAGTGGAAAGTGCTACAGATAGGCCAAATATTTGCACGTACTATGAGGTGATTTTATGCATGAGTGTTTGTAAATTGCTTCCTTCGCCGGATCCTAAATCAATAATATCAGTGTGACCGAGCTTAAGTGTACCTATAAACCGAGTTACCGACGAGGACCTTCACCCTAATCAAATAAAACGAATACAAAAATGGATTTACGAGCACCGCGCCAAATCCTCACTCCCCGAAACACAGTGTAGCGATCAAGTGAAAATAATGCTTTATTGGAAAGAAATAAATTAGACGATTCGAGAAAACGAAAAAGAAATGACTCCGTAATTTTAACTTATTCGAGTATTATATTTCTCTGTTGGTATTTTGCAATTTACAATTCGTAGTCAGCTAACAAGTTAATAATAACAATATGTTGTAATAACTTATGGCATAATGTTTAATTAATGTGTAATTTTATAGGTACAAAATCTACTACCTGTGTTGTTTAATACTGTTTATACGTTGCATATAGACGACCAAAATCATAACATTTCCGTATAGATTTATCTATAGAAGAAAATGTTTATAACGTATTTCAAATTACTACAGAGAAATCAATGGCGACCATCAAAAAAATTCAAAAGCCAAAAGTGGACCTGTCTAATAACATACCCCCTAATTCATAAAAATATTAAAACAGTGTTTGCTAATAAATAGTAAAACTAATGCAGATTTCTTTGCAATATTGCTAATACGAAAGAATGCAAAAGAATTAAAAATGCAAAAAACTATCCCTAATAATGTTAGGGGGGGGGGGTATTCATAAAAAAAAAGCTAATACGACCTTTTTAGGTGGGGACCTAAAATGGTCGTATTAGCTTTTTTTTGAGAGAACTTGACACGTAATCACCCCTGATTACGTGTCAAGTTCTCTCAAAAAAAAAAGTACTCTCCGCATGTGATCATGAAGATGTGTGATATTTCACCTGCTGCTAGGTAGAGCTGTCGATATTTTGTAAACTTGCCACGACAATTGACATGAAACTACCTTTACAATAAACTCCGTTTCGCCAAAATACATTTATCGCGGAGGAACCGTATTTTTTTCATAGAATAAAAAGTGTTATATTGTCGCTGTGCGTGCGAATCCGCGTAAGAGCAACTCGTAAATACCGCGTATTTGCTCTTGGATGATTTTACAGGAGCAAGAAAAAACGTAAAATTTCGGGTGCTTTAATTCGGCTTCGATAGCATAACCGACGTTTCTAATTGGATGATTCAAATCAGGTGAGGTCTAATATTAGACAATAGGCGTTTAGAGTCGGCTGGTACGATATTTTAATTTTGCGCGTTTTGCTGTGACGTGGTATTTACAAACTGCTCTTACGCGGTTTCATACGCGCAGCGACGATATGTAATTCTTCGGGACTCAAAGCCTTACCATATTTTAGCAAACTTGCTTTAGTGGTTAGGGCGTCAAGAGGTAACAGACAGACGGACAGCAAGACACACTTTAACGCGTAAACCAGTTAATAAATCAATTTCTTCGTAGTACAATGTATTTACAACGGAAAACAGTTATTCATTAATTTGTTAAGCAAATAAATGTACAGTTACTGAAGTCTTCGTCTTCATTGAACCGAGTATCGCATCGCTTAACTCATAATAGCTGGCCGGTTCTTGTTTCTTCGGATTAATTAATTAGTTTCGTAACAAAGCAGACTCTTTACTATTGTACTTCTGTAAATCTTGCTTGAAATTTTAACGACTGTGCAAATTCGTTTAGCTTCATTTAAAAATGAGTTCATTTTCGAAAGAAGTGTGTTACTGTTTGGATTTAAGAATTGAAGATGTAACTTGACCTTCAAAATGTATAAATGCGAAAGTGTATCTGTCGGTCTGTCTGTTTCCTCTTTACCCCTAAGCCGCTGAGCCGATGTTGCTGAAATTTAGTATGAACATTTTTTCAGGGGAAAATTTATGGTTCGCAGGAACAAATTTTAGCACAACGAAGTTACGGGTGACATCAATACATCTAGGTGTTAGTACAATTAGGATAGTTGATTCGTAGCCAGATTGAGGATCTAAATATTCGGTCGCGTTATGTCAAACATAGCCAAAGACCACAATTTTATGTTGGAGTTATATTCCATTTCCATGAAGTAGGGCAACTGTCTAGGAATTAATTTTTGTATGAATTATCTAAACAAAGTTTTAGGCCACCTATACATGAGTATAAATCCGATAGAGGAACTAAAATAACACTTTTATAAGTTGTTTTGTCAGTTTCTTTTTTAGTCTCTGAAATAGTTGAGCTAATTTTCAATATTGCTTTTATTCGTAGTAAGTTGTACGTGGTTGTTCCTCAGGCTACTTTTTAATAGCTTCCATAAAAGAGAAGAGGGGAAAATATCTCTGCTTCTAATTGTTTGGTGACGCAGACAAAGTCGCTGTTGACAGCTAGCTTAAGAATAAAACAAAAGGGTGAATTTCCTAAACTACTTTTTTACGTGGCAAGGCTTAAGATCATCCTATTTTTCTGAAGATATAATTTTTGATTTTTGCTTTAAAAAGTAAAGCATACTATCTGTATTATGGGCCTGTAACATTTTTTTAAAACAATAATGATTTTCTTTTTAAAATAATAAAAATATAAGCAATTTCTAATTTTGTTGGCTTGTCGAACTATTTTTTATAATGTTAAGATCAATTAACTGTAAACTTGATGTTGGATTACATTTTTGTCTTTATGTAGTCGTTCCATTATAATGACTCTTCTTCACAATATATCAATTTTACTGCATTAAGTATAATAGTTAAGTTTTAAAGACACAATTTAATTATATTGTCGAGAATTTACTAATTTTGGTGACATATAAGAAACGTAACTTGCATTATATATATTTGATACCTAAGGCATAAAAAACATCACCCCCCGCGACTCTCGCTACACGCTAACGTACTCGCACCTCACATTTAGTTACAAGTTATATGAAAAAACCATGTCCACCAAAACCACCAAAATTAGAAAAAAAACATGGAATGCTAAAAGAAACTTTTTCTGAAAAGGATATTATGTGTATGAGTATGTATTAAAAATTGATTTATTGGTACAGGGCTTACCTATAATATTTTTGTCAAGTAAATTTTTCTCATAGTACAATCTTGGCTTACTTGTTATATACGTCAGTTTCTTTTATTAAAGTAGGCACAGGTAAATACAAAAGTGTCCGTGTCCTAATGGATAATAAGAGCTTTTGGTTCGCACTAGAGAGTGTGCAGGTTCTACCCCGGGTAGAGTGTAACAATGAGACATTTTTCGATCTCGATTCGATTTTCCGATGCTCAGTGCCGTGAAAAAGACATGCTTCGGCACGAATATACTGGTAGGACAGGAGTGATATCACGGGCACACAGAAATTTGTTTTATAATTGTACTGTGTTTCGTTCAGTGAGCGAGTTTACGGGCCGGCCCAACTTCACTAATCCCCTATCCGTATTTCCTCAAAACGGCCGTCGACGCACTTGCGACTCTTTGGAATTCTCGAGTTTCTATAGGTTATGTAACCCATCTGCCCGCTTGCCCGCTAAATAATAAATTTAATTAAAAGAAATACAAAAATTAGATAATCGGCCATAATCAAGCAGTAGAATGCTACTTGTCAGTTATAGCGCTGAATATTCAGCAGGGGTCCGTATCTGTTCCACGCACGGGTTGCGTCTCAATCAATGTCCCGAAATAAATGTTCAGCGAGCTCAGACATTACAGGTATATAATCAATATAGCAAATTATGAGTCCCTATTACACCCCAATACGGCACTGCAGACCTGGCTGATAAAAAGTGGGGCCTATTCTATATTTTACCTAAAGTAAAAAAACATATTCCAAAAATATATTTGAGGCTATATATGTATTTTTCATATATCGTAGAATATTTAAAAAATAGAAAAAATTATAAGGGCGATGATTTAGTGTACACTTTGAATTCGAAGATCATCTAAAAATATGAATATTTTAGGAACATGTTAGTTTTCCAAGAGCTAAGTGTAGCCTATACTACACTCCATGCTATCAACTAAGTCTGTGTCGAAAATCAAATCGATCGTTTTATTCGCTTAGGCGTGAAGGACAAAGAAAGAAATAAAAAAAACATTTCAAACATATGTAAATATAGCACGCAAATATTAAACAAAACGAAAATTGCTGGGGTGACAAGTCATGTGTTAGCGGTGGACACAATTATAACATCAAAATCATAACAAGTAATGCATATTAAATTATTATAAATCAAAAAATCGTTTAGACTCATGTTTTTCTTGTAAAACTTATCAAAACAAAGCTAAGATCGACTGAAACAATATAGAACAAGAGCCGACGCGAGCCAGGCACGTAATTAATTGTACGATAAGGGATTCTCTTTTAATATCTTTGATTTAACGCCCTCAGAGAATACGTGTCCAAACTTAAACGTATCCAGATCGCTACCCGATCTCCAGATAGAAGAGCAAAAACTAATCATATTTTAGAATTCTGTGGGCAACCTACAATTAATCTCAACCTAAACTAATATAGAGTTATATATGTTTACGTAAAAATAAGTCTATTTTATCATAGTTTTGTAGTTTTTGTTATTTCATACCTTAAATATATACGTCCATAAAATAAAGATATATTTTAATAAAAATAATTTTGACTCTGAATTTTATCTTGTAAGACGTTTTCGTAACGATAAACAGCTTACGCGCGATCTTTACGTGGTTCTACGGCAGTCTACGCGTGGTTCTACGTGTGATCTACGAGCGCTCTACGTGTGGCCTTCGTGTGGTCTACGAGTGGTCTACGTGAAATCTGCGTGCGGTCTACGAGCGCTCTACATGCTTGATCTACGCGTTGTTTACGCATAGTCTTCACGTGGACTTCGAGCGTAGTACTGCTGCGCACGCTTCTCGTGCGAAATGCGCGTCGTACAACACATGGGTATAAAAAAAAGTTTTTTAAGTAGTAACTATACCAAAATATGAAAAAGTATTCATAATAAAATTTATTAAAGGCCTACGATTTACGTGTCTCGGCAGCACAGCTGAATAATGTATGCAGCGCGACCGGCCCGTATTGCCTGCTTTTTAATTTTCCATTACTACATGAATAAATAACGTCGAGTTGCGGGGCCGGCCGAAATAATTGAATAAAACTTCCCTTTATAAATATTTAACCGCCTCTCCTCTTAGATGCCGTATGATTGTTATATTACCAACCAATTTCTTTCGTCTCCTTAAAATTGTATGTTCCAGGAAAATAAAGAGGTTTTATTCGACTGTCGGCATTGTTTCAATTGAATTAAAAGCGATAATTATATGAAATTACTTATGTTCTCCGTGAAAAACTATTGGTCTGTCTGTCTGTTTGTCTGTCTACAGGCTGTTTCTCAAGAAGAGTAATAGCTGCAGTGATGAAATTTTAACTTTATATTTTTATGACATTTGTATTGCCCCTACAACTGTTTATGGAGGGGCTCTCATACAACAAGTGTAGTTTAAGAGCATCTGTAGCTCGGTGTGTAAGACCTTTGTTTCGCACTCAAGAGGGTGTAGGTTCAAGCCCTGATGGAGGCGTGTATCAATGAGACATTTTTCGAATAAGTACATAATACGGATGCTCATTGCCGTGGGAGAGCCATGCTTCGGCACGAAAGGACCGACTTGACCGGAGTGATTCCACGGCCTCACAGAAAACTGGCTTTCACGCCAGTTTTCTGTGTTTCGTCCAGTGAATGAGTTTACCGGCGGCCCAACTTCCCTAATCACCCTATTCCTATTCCGATTTCTTATTCCATAAAAAAAAGGCTGGCAACGCACTTGCGACTCTTTGGATGTTACGAGTGTCCATAAACGACGGCAGTTGCTTTCCATCAGGTAACCCGTCTGCTCGCTTACCCCCTACATATCATAAAAAACGTGTTTTTTACCATTTTCTTACTTTTTATGATAGATGTCGCTGCTGGTCATCTACATCGCAATATTGCTTGACAGTTCGTTATCTATATATATAAAAGAAAGTCGTGTTAGTTACACCACTTATAACTCAAGAACGGCAGAACAGATTTGGCTG
>JAOTAV010032508.1:0-19720 GCA_026546445.1 Cyclargus thomasi
GTCAGGTCTGAAATAAAACCTACGGACACGCTAGTTTGTATAGGATCCGCTACTCTAGGTATAATTTCTCTATGATATAGATTAGTTTTTCGAACTAACACCCCCGTCTATCTCTTGCAAAATGCAATACTCATTTAGGGCCTCAATAAAACATTGTCACTAGTTTGCCTTTTATCCTTCAAAGCAACCGAAGCTCTTGAGGTTGAAATTCTAACTGATTGTAATCCTGTTCACATTAAAAGACCCAGTGGAGTGTGCAGTTAATTGAGTAATTAAGATCTGGGTAAGACTCGGCGGTAATTCGCTAGGGATAGCCTTGGCCCTTGGGTTGCCCTTTATAGATTAATACGTGATAGGTATAAAGTTGTAACAAAATACAGTGTTTGTGGACAGGCGGTAGCGGTCCTTAACCCTCTGTCAAAAAAATTGTTTTACGCTTACGCTTTCTTTTCTCATCGTATCCTACGGATAAGGGCGCCCTGGTCATTATGGCTTTTTATTTTTATAATTGGCAGCTCATTATATATAACCATCAGTGTAAAAAATGCTTAAAAGTTAAAACAACCAGTGGGTCGACGAAAGACGCGTAGATGTAAACAGGGGTCTTCTTTCATGGAAAAAAATAAAAAAAAAAGGGATTTTTTTCGCTAAGACCCGGCACTCTGCGGTGCGGCAGTTTTTTAGTTTAGTTTGCTCACTCCATTGGTAGCGGGGACTGGTTTCGCCGCCCGCGCCATGGTGTCTTGCTGAAATGTAATGGGTCCTAGTCGAAATTATAGAAAATCTTAAATTCACCGGCACTCGCTAAGTGTCTAGAACCAACACCTGAATCACTTTGTGTTTTATTGTAATGTAATTTACATGGCTTGTCTTGATAATAATGTTATTAATATTACTCAGCTTATGTTCGTGATATTTATTTTAAAACATAACATCATATTTTATGTTATTTACATTATATAGTCAACGGGAATAGCAAGTGGATTATGTAACGGTTACGATGGGGCTGACATATTCACTTGTGAAAAAAGCCCCTTAAAATAATAAAGAAAAAAAAACATCATATTTTAAAGTTAATACGATCTTATTCATAAATTAATATAGCCTCGAGCGTACCTGGAGAAAATTAATATTTTAATTTATTTTTATTTCCTATCTAATATTTTAATTCAAAGGATCTTTTAATATCGCATGATGTTCGTTTTATCCGTAATTTTCACGTTATTCCAACGCGTGTTTTTCTTCTTTTCGGAGAAGGTCGCAGTAGGACCTTTGATCTTTGGTTTTGCGTCAATCGTATTTTCCTTCTTTTGATAGAAATAACAGAAGTCTATGATCTCATAGAAAAAACTGTTTAATTTACTCGTCCCTATTCGGAGTGTTGTATGTTGTTGAATGATGGGCAGTCGAGACGTGTAATGGTATATATAATTACCGATAGCTTCGGCCAATCCTTTTTCACTGTTTTTATGCTTATATATAATATATACATAAACTTTTTTTAAGTTTGTTAAAATTGTGACCTCACCTTAACACAGTAAACAGGTGAATGACGTCCGTGTTTTCACTTAACGGTCTAGTATAAAACCGGTGTCATGTGTTTATCACACATGACCTTAGCCGAACTGAACCATTTTTTTGATCGCACTGAAGCATTTATTATACTAATCTACCATGTCTGATCTATGTTTGTTAATTTTAAGAATAAGAAATTAATTTTATAATAGTGAAAGTGGCCTATGGCAAAGTGATATATAGTAAATCACTTGTCAACAACAAAGTGACAACACAACACTTTGTTGACAATTGGGAGGCGGCCCATTCGTACTGAAATATGCCTTCGTATTTAGTAACGCTTGGAAAAAAATCTCCGTATGTAGGTATGTAATATACCCCTTAAGCTATTTTGCGTCGTTAAAAATGTATAGAGTTTAGGAATTTCCAGACAGAACATTTTGTGTTGAGTTGAGTGTTTGAACACTGCGCAATGTTGATAAAAAGTTTCTACTGGCAGGCGTTTGATTTATTAATTTAGTTCAAAATTTTTTACAGCTCAAATCTGTTCCGTTCTCTTCATGTTTTGTTTCTGAAATTAACACAATGGTTGCTAAACTGTCATAGAATTTCTATTTTTATTATATATATATATATATTCTTGAAAATAAACTTTGAAATTATTAAGCTCAAGTTTTATGCTTAAACCGGGAATCGTCTATGTTGTATGCTGCTAGGCCTGCTACACGAACATTGCACAATAATTGATGTCTGTCATGATTAGGGTTATTAGATGAAAAATTAAAAAGACCGGAGAAAAGGCCCGATTTCCATTAAAAAAACTGTTTTTTTTTTGCAGTTTCATATTTTTTGACAAACCATTGAAAATTAATATTATTTTTGTTCTTACAATCTAAAAATTTTAAAATATACTGTGTTTTGTTGCCAATCTAAAAATCCTGAGATTTGCGAAGTCCGATTGCAATCCTGAGAAAAAGTAAAAAATTCTAAATACACTGGAAAAATCCTGACATATGGTAACCCAAGTTATAATATAGGATCGATATAAATTAATACAGAATGTACAACGCTTTAAAGACGCACTGCATACCTGAGTCAATGACGCCGTCGACATTTGTCGACAACGACGGGCGACGTCGGCGGCTCACTTAACGCATATCGGAAAACTATATCGGTGATATGTCGCCGATGTTAGCAACTCATTTGACAAAGCATGTGGACGTGTATTGACGACGTGCTTCATTCCACATAGGCCGCCGTCCAATGGACAGAGCAACGACAAACCGCTTAATCTCAACAAACTTAAGTAAACAAATACGTCCTTAATTGTTCTAATGCGAACTTCCAGTGCTTTAAGGAGTCACAATAGATCCTTAAGGGTCGCAGTGACGCCAGGGCTACAATTTATTCCTTCGGCAAGGAATAAAAAGTTTAAAAGTTTAGCTTAATTTCTGGTTTGCACGTATTAAGTAGATAAGTAGTTAACTAAATTTTAACTTAATTTTATGTCATTTAACTTGCATGTAAACACAAAATTTAGTAGCAAGTTGCTACTAAATTTTGTGTTCACATGCAATCATTAACTTAAAATTAAGTTAAACTTTTGTTACCTACTTATCTACTTAATACCGTTAATAAACGAGACATAAGATCCGAGTAATAAGATTGAAGGCGAGGTGAGCGGATTGGGCAACAATTCGCAACTTCCTCCCGAGATAGTACAATCTCCGGGGCTCCCGGATGTGAGCGTAATACAATCGGGAGCGCCTTATGAATTGGGCAGGAAATTGCACGGGTATAGATAGCTCGAGATAACAGTTATCTGAATGGTGGATGCTACTACGAGAGATGGAAAGTTATAATAATATGCCCAAACGCCCGTCAATTTTTTTTAATGTAGTATGTGTACAAGGTAGAAGTAACTGATAATGCTTAAAGGTGTGTACTAAGATTATTTTTAGGGTTCCGTAACCAAAGGGTAAAAATATAACCCAAAGGGTAATACTAAGAACAAATAAAGACATCCGCCTTTCATGTTGCCGCTATAACATCAAAACAAATTAAAAACAAAATAAATCAAATATTTAAAGGTTGCTTTAATAAAAAAATGGGTTTTCTTAAAATCGGCTTAATGTTCGAATTAAGTTCACTCTTCAATTGAGGTATCTAATTTATTGTGTTCAAGCCTTTAATCAACTGCTAAAAATGAGTGAGTAAGCTGTTCGGCTTTGTGGTGTTATTTTTATTAACATGCCTACTCCTGACGTCAAGAGGAGCTATCATCGTCATTATATAGCTCTCCATACTTGCGAGAGCGAGAACAACACACCTGATGGAATGTGATCGATCACCCTTATATTAGGGTTCCGTACCCAAAAGATAAAAACGGGACCCTAGTACTAAGACTGCGATGTCTGTCCGTCCGTCTGTCTGTCTTCAGGCTGTATCTCAATGTATCTAAAGAACGGTAATGGCTAGAGTTGAAATTTTCACAAAATATGTATTTCTATTGCTGCCAGAACAAGCAATACTAAAATCGAAACAAATCTAATATAACTTAATAAGAGTGGCTTTCATAAAAATTTTGTTTATTTAAAATGTTTTTTTCAAGTTTCCTCTTGGTACTAAGCGCAGTACGTCTAAATCGCGCTATCGCTTGTAAGGAAGTGTAAAGCTGTTTGACTTTCACAACTTTGGTTTCTCAATTTGTTGCTCTTTACTGGTACGGAAATTTCGTGCGTGAGTCCAACTCGCGCTTGGCTGGTTTTTGTTAGCCCATCATATGCGGAAGCACGCATTGGGGAACGCTGTTATGTTTTATAATAATGGTAGTCCACACGAAAGTGCCTCTAATTGATATAAATGGTCACTGAAAAGCTCACGAAATTAGTCCGTGACGTTCAGGTGTGGCGGCAGTAATAAAATTATTCAGTACCATTGAGGTACATCAATAGAGACGCTATTTCAAACATCGAACTTGTCACACTCCCAGAATTTCAAGTTTTGAATTTTTGAAATTATTTGGCGGTGATTGCTACAATAATGAAGCAGTGATGATGTTGATGTTGTATGTGGTTTTAATCACGTAACCGCGCGGCCGTGACACCGCACTGTAAACAGCGTTATATTTGAGGAACCCGCCGCGCCGGCGTGCGTGCGCGTGACGTCATCGTGCGTGCACGCGCTCGCCATAGCGCCGCTCCGCGTATTCCATTGTTTTATCATCAAAGAAACAAATTAATACATTGGCAGGTTCGCGATTTGTATGCCAATTTAATATTTGTAGACGCGTTGCCTAGCGTTATTGTGCCGAGGAATTTATCGGGAAAAATGTTTCTGATGTTTAGTGGCGCGGACGTCGAATCATTTTAGGAAATTGCTTTTGTATTTTTTTGTGTATGCGTCCGTCCCAAAAAATAGGTTTTATCCATTCCTTCAATTCACTCTTAAACCACTTCTTTATTGCAGACAAGCACTCTAAAAAATGGTTTATAGCTATTCAAACAATCTTGCTCAATAAATAGTTTGTTTGGATAAGGATTAGTATTTGACGATAATATGATCAATAAACATAGGCTAATAATTTTATATTACTTTTTTTTCTATGGAAAAGTGGTTATAATGGCTAAAATATTAATACAGACATTCACACACAGATAAAATATAAATGTTTGGCTTATACTATCGCGGACTTTTCTGTAGGTATTATTGAGTTCTACAACTTTTCTATAGAAATGAACCATACATCTCTAACCATTTAGGCAGCGTTCGCGAGAATCGTTAACGTACGGCAGTTTTTCTACGACTTACTCCACAGTTTTAACTACCACGATAAATCCTATCTAAAAAAATATGGGATAAAATATAGCCTATACGCATTCGGAAGAATCCCTCTAAGTATTATGTATATAGGTCCAGTAGTTTTTGTGCATATTCAATACAAACATACATAAATACAAATATAAACCCTTTATATGATACGTGCAGGTTTAGATAACATGTCATGTCATCATCAAGTATTAAAATTATTCAATCCAATTGTAGTGCAATTTTAACCGACAAACCGACTGCGTTCGAATAATGTTTCTAGTATAAATGAATGCTAGATTCAACTTATAGTAGCCAGACTGTAACATTGAAGGAAGTTTGTTTAACAGAAAATATATTCGAATTTCTTGTCGAAGCTGTAAAATACACACGTGAGTTTGTGAATATTTCAATTTCTTGTATCGAAAACTTGTCAAAGTAAAACGTTCCCAACTTTATCGTTAAACTCAGTCATTTTTTGCATTTTAAATTCGCTATAAAGTAACCTTTTTTTCAATATTATAGTTTTTAGGGCTCCGTACCCAAGGGATGAAAACGGGACCTTCTTACTAAGATGACGATGTACGTCCGTCTGTCTGTCTCCAGGCTGTATCACAAGAACGGTAATAGCTAGAGATTTTAAATTTTTACAGATTATGTATTTCTGTTGCCGCCACAACAAATACCTACTAAAAACAAAATAAAATAAATATATACGTGAAAATAGGCAACTTAAAATGTTCACAAAATACTTAATTGTATTTATACTTTAGTAATTTAAAATAAAACTTCTCAAAAGTAACCAAAATTAATAATAATTAAAGTTAATCTTACAATTTTTGATCGCACTTGTCCGATTTTAACGTTATGTTAAATAAAATACAGCTGTCCTGGAGCTTAAAATATTTTAAATTTATAATCTTATCTGTAATTTGTACTTTTAAACAATAATATATGTAATTATTTCCTCTTGAAAGCGTATTCCAAAGGCCATAGTATCAAACATGGGACGCAGCAGGCTATCACGCCATAAAAAGCTGGAATGTAGTCGTTATTGATGTCTTTTAGAAATCCTGAAATTAAAAAAAATATATTTTTAAGTATGAGCCCGCTTAGTTCGTATATTTATACCTAAAGGAAATTTGAATCAATCACTATTATATTATAATTAGCACCTATAACAATATATTTTTATTAACCTCCTCGTTTCTGGAAGTCCGTTAAAATTTAAAATCTACGATACTGAGGGCACACTCCATCGATACTGTTTCATGTATCGATGGAGTGTGCTCGGGGTGTATCTCGACGTATCTAGTAGTTTAGCTTATGATAGTCTCCGAAATATAGGAGTATGTAATAGTCTTCTGACCTCACTTAATTCAGAAGAGGCCCGAATTCTAATTGACATAAATTTAGATTTTATGAGTAGTTTAAAGTAGTTGATTGTTGTAGTTTATTGTCGGAGTACTAGTAGTTTAAGAGTTTATATTGTTTTTTTTTGTAGTCACCGACAAAACACCTTAAATGAATAGAGAAAAAGGGCATTTTCGCCACTTCCTGATAAGTGTCAGATAGGTTAACCTAACCGCAACTTATTTGACAGATTCTACAAACTTCATTTGTCGGTGAAGTTAACGATAGCAAATAAGGCACTTATAAGTATTTCTGCAAACGATCGGTTATTTTTCCAATCTTTCACCCCGTTTAAACAACAGATACTCATCTTTACTTACCAACTAGAGGGGAAAAGATGACATTGATGACTCCCGCAGCCAGAAGGAACAGGGCGTAGGCTGCGGTGAAGTCCTCGTAAGCCACGTGGTTGGAGATCACCACGGGACTGGTGACGTGGAGCAGAGCTCTCAATGTCCCAAGAATACTTATCATCACCACCACCCAAAAGAATTCCGTTATTTGTAGAATTACTGGAAAGAAAAAAAATTCGCAGAATGAATGAATTGCGAAATCAAAATCCGGCTGGACTCATTTTTAGGAAAGGCACCATACCAAAAGTAGATCATTTACCACGGGGATTACAACAGCAAATTTTGATAGTTAATTTGGAACATTTTCTACTATTAGGAAAGTTGTTTCATAGCCAGATCGAATACCTAAGTAAATTGGCCATGTTATGTCAAACTTAACTAACAGGTCACGACTAACGTGGAATTATTCCGATCAAATGACGTAGGTCTTTCAACTGGCTATGAATCAATGTCTTTGAGACTGTAGAATAAATGAGGTTCACGAGGTAATTTACCTAATCTACCGATGAATGTCAAGAATGTAGCCACATAGAACAATACCCTGGGGTTGAAGTTAACGAAACTGGTCAACGCGGCCAGACCAAACCTCCCCCCAACATCGGCCGCTGCACTTATTGAAATGCAAAGTGCGATTTGATTCTGGAACGAAAAAAAAACTCTTAAAATCTTCATACCTCATGAAACATACTTTTCTTGCACTTTTTCCACTATATCTTCTTAGATTTTACGAATTTATAGTAAATACACGACCGGTTTCGACAAAATCATTATCAGGTGTTGAAACCGGTTGTGTATTTATTATAAATTCGTAAAATCTAAGAAAATATAGTGGAAAAAGTGCAAGAAAAGTGTGTTTCATTAAGTATAAACATGAATTTTCACCATTAATCAACCGTACAATCACATGCTCTTAAAATCTGTAGGCCCGTCTGTCTGTTAGTATTTGTCGCTTATTTTAAGTGGTCTTTGGCGTGGAGACACACTTAGTGTCAAGAAGACATAATGTCCTAATAGTACTAATTCTGAAATAAAAAACAATTCAGATACTAAAGCGTAAAAAGGGACAAACAAGAAGCGTATGGACTTTAGGGTGAATTGTAATAATATAAGGACAGGTCGGTCTTAAACCGAGTCCTTTCTCTATTGCTTTTTTAAAGAGTCGTCGATCAAAAATGTTTGGAATTAGCTTAAAGCTTTTGATAAAATAAAGTCGATATTTGGCTCATGTCGCATTCCATATATTTTAATCGGCGATTTTATAAAGCGGAGATAAATAAAATCTATTGACTTTTCTTTATGAATTTATGATTTTACCAACCGTTTCATAACCATACTGCTGCAACAGCATCGGTAGCAAAATGAAGAATATTAGATCGGAAAAGTTGACGAAACTCTGTCCTACACAGATGTTGCAGTACACGATGTCGTTTAAAATCTTAACATTTAATATATCAAGTACGCTCCTCCTGAAATAATAATGGAGTAAAATAAATCTGAGTGAATGCTTACAGCAAAAAATATAAACATTTTAATTGTACTATTAGAAAAGTAGGTTCATCAGCAAAATACATTATTTAGCCAGGTAAGATATATAATAGGTACTTGTAATATTTTGTTGTAATCTGCTGAATAGACTCAACATAGACCAAGTTACGTAAAATTCATTAGGGTAAAAATATTTTGGTAGTTCTCAAAATTATTATAGGTTTAAAATAGATTTTGTAACATTTTATCAAAAACCTCAAGTAGCAACGAGATAATATTTATCTTACACTATCTTCCCAATCGTACTATGATTCTTAAGTTTATTATTCTGCAATGAATTTTCTGTGATTTGTAGTAAATCTGCATCCTCGTTATTTTCTACGTTTGCCAAGTTTATTTTCTCTAAAATAAATGCACCATTAATAATTTCTTCGTAAAGCAATTACATAGAACTAAATTTTGACTCGACAAGCGTATTGTATAGCGATGCCAATATAAAACAAGTTTTATGAGGAAAAATATTATAAAATATTACTTTTGATCTGCAAGATTCAATATTCCTTATTTAAACAGCCCCTAGGGGTACAAAATACTTGCTAAGCCAAGTAATATAAGACAAAAAATACTCGCTATTCGTCTTTTATCCGTCGTTTTGCCTTTCATCGTCATCATCCCGGGCAGCGTATGGAGCGATATCCCCGCTATGATCACCAGTGTTCCCCTAAACCCGTACGAAGTCAGAAGTATCTTCATCAGCTGCGGGTACCATATCAGGATGAAGCCCTGTATTCCTTTTATCAAACTCATCACTTGCGTCCTTTTCCTCACGAAGTAAATGTTCAGCGTCGAGTAACAAACCGGCACCATCATACCAAACCCCATGCCTTGAAGCATCCCAAATGTCAGAGGTAGATGGCTGGTATTGGATATCACCACGTTCAATACTGATCCGACAATAAATATAGCTGCTCCAATAAAGCTTCCAGTCCTTAGAAGTTTACTTTTAGATATGATGTTGAGTATTAAACCTGTAAGGTAGTGAAAAAAATATGTTAAGCTTACAGTTGTACAAAGAACTGAAAGAGCCATAATTTAATGTTTTAGCTTCGTATTCTGTAGATACATCTTATTCTACTAATTGAGATTGCTAAATTATGCGGAGTCAACGTGAGATAACGCGATGTTTTTTACTTTTTACGTGACTACGGCGAAGCAAAAAGGATATGATTTTGACCTTTATGTATGTGGGTATGGATGTTCATCTGTTTCCTCTTAACTTAAAACTACTTATTCTAGCCTCTCAATTGTCCACTGGTCATAGGCGTTACGATAAATTATTATTCCGCCATCTAGAGGACTTAAAGTGAAGATAAAAAATATATATTTTTCGACGGTGTCGTGTGGGGTATCAAATGAAAGAGCATACGACCATGGCTATACTTTGAACGTGTAAATATATTTTCTTGTTTCTGACTTTTTAGAATGTGTTTTAGTAGTCGCGTTTTAGTTTTTTAAACGTTATATTTTCATTTAAAAGTCTTAAAAAAAATTAACATCGCCAGTAGTAAGGCATTTATTGTATTTCTTCTTAAAAATAGTGAAAGTTAAGTTTTGAATAATTCATTAAAAAAATTATCACTTTATGTAGGAATATGAACTTAATTATAAGCGAGGATTTTGTATCCTTTCTTAAAGAGTTTCATAGCTTTTGTCTATACAACTATTGCCGCACGGCAGAGAGGCTATATTTAGTAGACCCGTATAAATCTGTTTATTATATTTACATGTTTACCTCCAATAGCTAACATGATAGCGAAAACTCCGTGGGCGGTCGTTATCGATCGTGCCGAGGAATTAGTTTCCAAGATAAAATCCTTGTAGATCAGCCCAAATGAATTAACATGGCCGACTCCGGCGATCTGTAAATAGGTTATTTGTTTTATCACTTTAATAAACATAATATATTATTATGTTGCTACAGTTTGTTTGCGGGAAATAATTCACGATTTTTTTACAAGACTTTTGGAGATTTGACTTAGCCAAAGTAATTTTACTCTCATAATTTTAATTAAAAGCCAACCTTTATTAATTTTGATTTTATTAGATCCGTGTTTGTGTTACGGTCGGTGCACAAGTTGGGGTGATCGTTTGCTAAATTGTTTATAATCCTATAAAATATACGGAAGAAAAATCATTAAGAATATATTATGCTTAAAGTTCATACTTTAATCAATCAAATTCAACACATTTTGTTCCGAAAAAATGCACGATGCAAGCGCCAAAGACGAACCTAACATTATTTTCTCAAACTACACGTATCAGATCATAGTAACATGTGCACCCGTATCTTATTAAAATTGATAAAGTCTGTGGTGTAATAATATTATCAGTTGTTTAGAGACATGCAAATAGTTCATTATCGCGATATTGGCCTTTATTTTACTCGACTGCGCCAGAAGGAGGATTGTTTTTCTATAGTATGTATATATGTATAATTGTTTTGGCACGCTCTGCAGCCTAATCTGTCTGATGGATTTTAACATATGAGGTATCGTTAGATTTATCTTAATAGCGCAAGTGACAATGCGTACATTTAAAAAATTTAAAAACCATAATGGCGGATCTTGAGGTCGACATTGAGGTTCCAAAAAATTTTTCCGCCCATGTAGGTCGAGTAGAACTTTAAAAATGAAGGGCTTTTCAATAGCCATTCTAGAAATTTCAGTGATTCCTGCCTTCCTTTATAAACCCAGGTATGGCTATAATTGTTGATGTAGTTATATATTCTAGTAAGAACTTTTCTGCTATCTTGACTCATGCAAAGTTAAAAAATTGCTAATCAGTTGTTCTTTTCTTTGTTTTTCTTTTATTTTTATAGCTATTGCTACTTATAGGGTCGACTGTAATAATATCGAAAGAATACAAGTGCGTTAATATATTTGCTTCGATGCTTGACCTTGCGGAGACTCATAAATTTTCATTGATTGCTATCGATTGACTCATCATTTCAAAGTTATCGCAAAACATACCATTGAAGTTGAGACAAAATTTGGTTATTCTGCTAATATAACCCGTGAGTTACAAATCTCTTTTGATGTCTAAAATTGAAATAATGTTTAATTATCTTCAATGCAGAGGAGGTACAAATAGCAATTAATAATCACAGTTTTATTTTAAATTGTTATATTCATACTTATATTTACGAATACGTTATTTACTTAATATGTTTGCGTGAAGTATTTAAGGCTGTTTACTAACTAATTACATGCATATTGCACAACTATATCAAACACCATAATTAAATTAAAAAAAAAAATACAAAAAGTCGTTTATAGTGACTTGGTCACTTCTATTTCTGTCAGTGAACAACTTATTTTATACCGCGCAAGTACTTATAATACTAATTCCATTTCTGAATATGTTATTGATGTTTAACATTTAAAATACTTACAAAAGTGACTATTGTGCCTAAACAAACAACATATCCCCATGTGTCCGTTTTATTTTTGTTCACATCCATTTTCGAACACTCACGACTCTATGAGAACACCGTTGTGGCGACACTAATATTACTGTTGTGTGTTGTTCCAAAGCGATAAGCCCAGTATTTGTTGTGTGCAAAATGTAACGTGTTTGTTCGTTCTGTTTGATGTTATAAGTACACGATTCCGCCTTTGATAAGGTAATTTGGATGTGGGCTTTGTGTGAAATACAACCTTAATTTAGTTACATGAATTATTTGATCTTGTACAACTTAAGGTATTAGTTGTTATAACGCCATATTTGAGGTTCTATTCGTTTCTTGCATTAATACGGGTGCTTACATAAATTTGATTTAGTTACATGAATTATTTAATGCAACCTTTAATGTAATAGTTTGTGATAATAGCATTTTATTATCAATTTCATTGAGCATTTATCTAGGCATGTCCTCATTTTTCTGTGTTATTCCTATTCCCTGCATTACGAAATGCACACAAATCTTTATCTGGATGCGTTATATGTGTGAGATGAGTGAGCGGAAGTCACCAATAGAGGTATAAATTATTGTCTATTTCAATCACATACCACGCCCGTTTGTCGTTACTTCTTTTAAACCTGCTTGAGCTCTGAGACCCTTACAATCTTAATTCAATACTTATCATAGTAGCAAATGAATGCTACCGTAAATCTATTAGTAAAAAAAATAGTATGTAGTTGTAAATCTGTAAACTGTTTTATTCTTCTGAATCACGCGAAACCAAATCCATCATTTTATTTTAATTCCTATTAAAATACAAGCTAAATATTATTATTTTTGTCTCTATCATGGATGCTATCTCTTATTGATAACAAAATGAAATGGATAAGCATTATTCCAATTGATAAAAATTCTAAATTGCTATGTCAATAAAACGTTCTTAAATAATATACAATAATATGTTTTAATTTGAGACTATTGTCGTTGGCTGTGTCATGTGTATTTTATTGTTTTCCTTATTTAGTATAATGGGGGAAATTGAATGAGAGCCATTTGATGAACCTTTTTCTCCGTTGGGACAATACGTTTACGCATCCTTGGCGGCTTGGGGACGGCTTCTAGAGTTATGACATTACCTGACAAAATTACTTATATCGTCGACCTATTACATCTGTTTCAACTTCTTTGAATATTCACCAAATTATTTATAAATATGCTGCTTAAGCCATTCATTATTATTTATAAGTCCTTAAGTCCCTCGTAACTTCTGCATCACAGGTTATAATTTATCAGTCTTTTGGCGTATAGGGTAGAGGCGGATTTACTTTTGTGATATTGGGCTTCAGGCGTGAGCCTGGGTCCCGCAATATTATCATATTTTTTTTTTATCCTTCACCCCGAATAGTTTTAGGGCAATGCCCCACTAAGACGATCCTTCCCTACTATGGAATACAGAGACTATTTACACACACTCAGTAGTTCGTCACCCGGGCTAAGATAAGCCATCGTGAAAATGTTGTCTACATGCTAACTCGACATTTCCCGGCTTATCTCTTTATCACTATTGACCCTAACATTAAAATATTTTTTTTCGTGTTTATCGACAAAATTTAAGATAATTTTGTGATTTATTTTTAATCCGTGGTATTTTTGTCTACGAACACTCACATGACAACGTAGGCATGTTAGGAAGTAGATATATATATATATATATGATTTCAAGTCAGTATAGAACGTATATATATATATACGTTCTATACTGACTTGAAATCAATTTATACAATAGCAGACTCGGTAGTCTATTTTCGTCAGTTACTGACTCAATGTCAATCTGCCTTTAATCAATATATATTTTGTCCATTTTTTAAAGTTTTTTTATGATAGTTATAAATTATTATCTTTATCGATTATACTGTTTCTTCGTTTAACACGCTCATAGACGGTTTCAATGGTCCAGGGGACTACACAGCACAAGTTGCAGACAGCTAGCATGGTGTAAGCTACGACGTAACTGTCCGTGTAATCTCTTAAATACCCTGAAACAAAATATTATACTGGGTAAGCAACGTGACAATACTTAGGGGTAAGTAAGGTTGTACGGAAAAATTGACGATGCCCGTGTTCAGGAATTTGCCTATTAAACCACAAAAAATGCCTTTTGTGGTTACAAGAGACTTAAAATGCATACATTTTTCAAATCTTTGTATGGGAAGTCTCTGGACTTCAGGCATCTATATATTACGCGATCCGAAAACTTTGTACCCGTTTTTACGAAAGACGCGTTGATGTAAAAGCATGAAATTTCTCCCAGTTATAGGTGGTATGGAGGAGAAGCGTGGAATACCAATGTTATTTTCAAATATGCCTTAATCTTTACAAACTACATATGTTTTTACATTGCACGATAATCATACAGGAAATATTCTTTTGTTTATGGTTGAAGTGATTTTTTTGTCTGTGATTTCTTTTTTAATTTAATGACCTGGTAACGAGACTTTTTGCCAAATTGAAGTATGTGATTGAATTGAAAAATACTTAGATAGGTAATATCAACATAATCATTTTACCTATCAAGGGTCCCACAGTCATACTGATCGCGCCGTCCAGCAGCATGTAAAAGCCATATGCCGACGGATACTTCTCTATGGGCATATAGTCCGCCAGAACTATTGGCTGCGTTATAAAGATCAGGGATTTGAGGGCTCCCAGCACGGCTGTCAGTAGTAGCAGCGGTACATACGTCGTGAATTGTACTATAGCTGGAAGAGGAGTTATTAATATTAATGAGATAAAACAAATCGCCGGGTAGGAAAAAGAGCTTAATTCTCTCTTTTCACGCCGCACGCGAGGGGGGTCCGCTTAAATATTTTATTTATTTTGTATCCGATACAACAAACGTGTTATATGATATGCAAAAAATAAAACTTTCAGAGACACATTTTGCTGTTTAATGGTATCTACATACATAAACAATATTATAATGGCTACCGGTACGGAACTCTTCGTGCGGGAGTCTATCTCACACTTGGCAGCCGATTCTTTAATTATTTTTATTTAACCTTCATAAGGTCCTTAATTTTACTAACGTTGTATATACTGAAAGATGGACAAATTACATATAATTTATTGAATGTGTTTCTTTGACAAAAAAATTCATTATTATTTTATACAACAAGTATCGTTTTCCGCTTGTTCAAGTAAAAATTTTGCTAGGCAGCCTTCTTTCTAGCTGCTAGGCATAAAATATTATAACATTATAGGCTTAATCTGATTTGATGTTCGATCAATCATGTTACTCATAAAAATCACTTGAGGCCAAAGATCTTTTTAGCATTATCCAATGTGCGGTACATTTGTCGTAGTCTTTTATTATTACTGGTTTGACAAAAATGTCAATGTTCAATAATAATATTTTATTCATTACTTCTAATATATAATGAAAAGTACTGAGAATATTCAGGTTTTCAATTTTTTGCGATTGCAAAACCCAACTGTTTGGTATAAGCAAACGACGGTCGAGCTGGTCGTGGACTACATCACAAGCCCACTTCGTCTTGAGGGTCGAGCGCTTGGAGTCCCGCCATAAAATGAACTTTAGCTCCTTTGTGGTGAGGATCCCGTCGCATCATCTGCCGATCTTCGAGAAGGAGGAGTTCTGGCCGAATGGAGTCGTCTTCAGGAGATTCCGAGGACGACTTCCGAACACCGCGCCCACGTCGCAGTCAATATGTGTTTAGTGTTTGTGTTAGTGTTAGTGTTAGTATAAATATATGTATGTTAGTCTGTAAGGTATCAATAATACGGGTAAATATTCCCGATTTTTTTTATTAAAAAAAAACCCGAATTAAATGCTAAATAAAATAAAAAACGCAATGAAGATTTTTGTTTATAATAATTTCTTGGAGCGATTCCACTTCATTCTTACATTTAGTCTCTACTATACAAGTCTATGTCCAAAAATTTGTGTTGTAAATAAACTGAAGATATAAGTGGAAGGAGCGAATAAGTAACATTTTACAACCTTCAAGTATATACTCATTTTATCCTATAAAATGTTACTAAATCTTGTAATTTAAAGCGACTTCATCATCTCGCTATACGTAAAAACCACATTATTTAATTTTTAAATTTCTTTTTCTGGTCCTAAAGAGTCCATTTGCACAAAAATCTGGTAGTTTTTAAAATGTTACTTACCCGCTTCTTCTACTTATTTCTTCAATTGTATAATTCAAAATAAGTGTCCTTTCTCTGCAGCAAGTCAAATCGAGGACAACACGCAAGCCGTTTTTTTCTGGTCTAGCTGTCTAGGTCTAGCTGTTCTACTTCTTGCCTGTATAGGATTTGATATCCAAAAGGTATATAATAATTAGCTACTAATAGCAAAAAATACATAAAACCCAAATAATGATGCCTTATTTGGTGGTACATTTTGCAGAAATGGACATCGGTCTCCGAATGTCAGATGCAGGATATTTACTACAATAATACATTTTTATTAATCTTAGTGTTGTATAAATTATTACTCGTGTAGGTGCAACAAAAAATCGTCTTATCCTAAAACTTATACGATACATAAATCATTTAGATAGTTAAAGATGCACTGTAGGTCACAGTCAAATCTGATATAAAAACCGTTAGAGTAAAAAGAATCATAGCAGGATTTATTTATTAATTTTTCGTAAAATTATGACATCAATCAGTAAATTAAAGGAAATTAATAAAAGTAAAATATTAAACTTTTTCAACGCATATTTTCTGAGAAAATTACATTTTTATGCTTCGATCAAATATTATAAAGATTCACAGTTGCCATCTAAAAAGTGGCACCGGCAACCGCGCTGCTCTGCTCCGAGACCGCGACTTTAACGTTTTATTTTTCAATGCACTTGATTTTTATTTAAGCTGTTTTGTATCAGATAGTATTGCTAACATTATTTTATTCAATGTTGAAGGGACGAAATTAGTCAAAACTTACTAGAAGTTTGAAGGAATTTACCCTATGAAGGTTAAGTTATTTTTGAACTATGGATGTTAATATGGATATGTACGAGTATGTTGATTGTATTAAGAATATATAACTAATGTATAATCACAACAATTTGCAATATCTATACTTACTGATCTTAAAAATTATTTGAAGAAGTGCTCCGACGTAAAAAATGTACCGGCTGTTGATTTGAATAAATATTCCCGACAAAGAAAACAAAAGACGAACCACCATGTCCGTAGCGCTACCGACTGCCATTATGTTAGCTATCTCCGTCTGAAAATAAACTGATAATAAAACACAAAGAAAGTCCTAAAAAGGAAAAAAAAAATCTAAGAATAAATCCTTATTTTAAATAAAACCTACCTTGCTTAGTTTGATCTTGTCTAGGAATAAAGGTTCTAATATAAAAAAGGTTTTGTTGGAGAAAAATGTGAGCGCCATTCCGATTACGATGTTTATGTAAATAACGTCTTTGAGGATTGTTAGATCTAATAAATTGTATATCGACCACCTAAAAGGAGGAAACAATTAGATATAACCACAAGGTATTGTGGAAAAGAAATTAATGTTTTCATTTCGAAGATTAATATTGAGGGAGATGTTTTTAAAGTGCTATTTGGGTTTATCGTTTTTTTTTGGAGGTAGTCGTGTCAGTTTCCCTACTTTACAGATTACAGTAAGTCTAACAAAGACATAGGAGATTAATGTCAGGGGTTTCCAAATTCCTCTTAGTCAATAGTCATTAAATATATTATTTTAAATAAAAATTCTTGGAATGATTGCATAAGTACATACCTAGCGGTCTTATCCTTACTACTCTTGCGTGCTAGATCCTCGAAATCTTCTCTTTCGACATCTTTGGTTAACGCATTCAGTAGCTGTTCTTCTTCATATAAATGTGATTTTTTTTCATTGCCGAATAGTATAATTTTGTTAGGGTTACGACCTGTTTCTTCGCTTTTGCCATTTTTTGGGATATTAATTTCAGTGCCCATAATATTTTCCAAAATTACTACAATGAATACGTAAGATTTAATGATCACATCAATTTCGTACGTATGCAGTCATGTATTGAAGAATTCGATAATAACCATAAATATTTACATTTTGTCTCCTCAGATGCAAACTTCATATGCCACCGAACTGGTTGCAATGTGAGTGAACCTAAAATAGAATTAGCAGATATCGCGCATATTATTGCCAGAGTTCCTCTGAACCCGTACTCGGTTAGCAAGAACTTTGAAATTAATGGGTATACAACTGAGGTAACGGCGAGGCAGGTCTTGCATAATCCTAAGCAAAACACTCTTTTTCTCACAAAATAACTGTTAATGGACGTATAAGATGCTGATGACAAAACTCCCAGGCCCGTCCCTTGTAGGAGCCCATTGGTGATCACAAGTTGGAAAGTTGAGGTCACAAAAATAGCAAAGATTGAGCCCACCACATATATGACGGCACCAATGAATGCAACTTTACGCACTGATAGCTTCTTTAAGATGATTGTTGTTAGGAACCCTGAAACAGGCGATTTTTGTCATGAAGCTCGGTTATAATTTATGTTACAATATATTCACCCCTATATCTATTACTTCTTCATGTAAAGGTGTGGAGATACTTTCAACCCCAGAACAGTATATAAGATAAATTTCCTAAAAAATATTCCTAAGCGGACTTCGGCGTAGTGGTCATGTATTTACCTGATATAGCTATAGAGACTTCGTAGACTCCGAAGACCACAGTAACGGCGCCAGTACCAGCTCCAAGTTCCGCTAGAAAGTCAACGTAGATGAGACCGAACACCGCCTTGTGCGCTGTTGCCGCGATCTATAAATTTATTTTCTTTATGGACCCTCCTTATAATCGGCTATTACAGACAATATAGATATATACATCTCGTAGATAGATCGTTTAAAGGGTATACTTCTGCTCGCCCGTCATCGTCTATAATAATCGTTTTTGATCCCTTCGTAAACTTTATTACGAACGATTATGTTTATCCTGGAACGATGATCCTACCGATTATCGATCGACGTTCATCGCCGATTGTGTTGAGTTTGCGTGCAATTGCATAGCTTCGAGCCAAGGTATATATATTTTCATAAAGTATTCATAAAGTTCCGATCGCCCATACAAATCACAAATTTATTTACTAATTAAATTGTGAAAAAGTTGTAGGGGTCCGGAAGACGCTGTCCTGCCGAGCTAGTATGTCTAAATAATTCTCAAGTCCCCTTCATTTCAAACAATAAATATCACCAAAATCGATCCAATATTTTTGGAGTAGCTCAGTGAGTACACATGAGAAATATGCACAAAAATAGCATTAAATCATTTTTCATGTAGTTATTTAAGAATTTTTATTATACTTTATAATGGATATAATTATACTTTATCAACTTTAATTATGTGTATTAATAATTAAGTCATATAACGTTCACAACGTTAATGTTTTGAAAAATAAAAAAACATGAAATTCATAAGTTTCATGTTCGCTAAGAACTAACAACTCGTGAAAAAATAATTTTAATATTTTGATAAGTATCCTACTATCCTACTACTATTATAAAGGCGAAAGTTTGTAAGTATGGATGTATGGATGTATGGATGTATGGATATCTGTTACTCTTTCACGTAAAAACTACTGAATGGATTTGAATGAAACTTTACCACAATATAGCTTATACATCAGAATAA